>JAJIBD010029110.1:0-10944 GCA_021461705.1 Cryptotis parvus
CCTATAATGGAACTAACTGAATTGTAGTTATTCAAATAAAAGTAGTTTTATATTTATAATATTTAAATATTTATTACATATTACAGTGAGTTTTTTAATTAAAAAAAGATATCACTATCACTTGATTTCCCATAGATCATCGATTACTAGAGCGGGCACCAGTAACATCTCAATATGTCCTGTCACATGCGAGATAGCCCAAGGGGCATCTTCCCACTCCAGGAACATAAAGAGCCCAAAACCATTCCATCTAGTCATGGGAATGAGGTCTATAATTGTTAGTGGTATTTGGCATGTCAATACGACATGGGTAGCTTGCCAGGCTCTGCTGTGCGGGTGGGATAATCTTGTAGTCACCCTCAAAATTCAAGCATTTGTGGCCCACGCGAGCCGGGCTGTGATCAGCTCTTCTGCTGGGTGGAGCTCTGATGAGAGTGGAGTCTGGATACGGAAAATGGCGGTCCTCATGGTGTGGGGGTTCCTCTGGCTTCTTGTGAGGCTCTGCTGGGGTGGCGGGCCAGGGCTAGAACCCACCATCCCTCCCGGATGCCTCGTGATCAGCTGGGCATCGCTGGGTGTGGCCCAAAAAGCAAAAAAAATAAAAAGAACTGAGATGTGGGGCCTGAGCCATAGCACAGAGGGTAAGGCATTTGCCTTGCATGTGGCCAACCGGGGTTCAGTCCTTGGCATCCCATTGGTCCCCTGAGCACCAACAGTCGTAAATCCTGAGGGCAGAGCCAGGGAATAACCCCTGAGCATTGCCAGGTGTGACCCAAAAGGAAAAAAAAAGAACTGAGTAAAGTGTTCTTTCACTGAATGGTAAACTGGTAACTTTACCATTATCAGCTGGTAAAGTTTTCTTTTGGAATTGCCAAAGTCATTTAGACTGAAGCAGTAGGGAATATACACTTTAGATACAAATTCTCTTGGCCAATGAAACAAGACTAATTTGACATATGTCTGTATACCAACTGAGAGAAATTCTAGAAAAGAAACACAGGATTATGAATAACCTCCGAAAGTAAAAAGAAAGAAATCTGAATTATATAAATTGCTTAATACTTGTTGCCCAAGAGGTTTTATTATTTTATAGGAACCCCATGTCTTTTCCTTAGCAAAATATGGAGTTATCACTTGAACAAAAAACAAAAAGAAAATTGGGATTTTATTAGTAAGGTTGAAATATCTGTTATCAATGGATATGAATTATTAGATGGTTATATAATTGCAGTGGATTAGGGCTGTGTTAATATTTTTTATCATATCAGTTTCTGAAGATCACTGATGATGTTAGTAACTACTGTGGAGATATGAATGAAATGGTAGACCTTGAATTTTAAGTTAAGTCTTTTGTTTATGTGAGTGCATGTGTGGTGATGTGTGATGTGGGTATGTGTATTTATGCAAGTGAATTTGATGGCACTTTGAAAAGGACATTTTATCCATGATAATTTGCACAGTTATTAATAAAACATTTCCTATTAGACAATAATTGAATACATTTAATTAAAATGACTGCAATGACAATAATAGAAGGCAAAATTTTCCCTTGCTAAGTAAGAATAGTGATGATAATCAGTCTAGACTATGCCCTTCCCACCAAAAAAGGAGCTAAGGAGCTAATTCAAGTCTTGAGCTTAATTATCCCTTTTCAGTAATTCTTGGTTTCCTTATAATAATTTTTTATTAGGAAATACTAAATCATGCATTTTTCTATTATTAAAAAGTGAAATTAGCTCAATACATAATGATCATTTCTATTCCTGACATGTCTTGATGTAGATCAGAAAATCTCTGACTTCCTTTTTATCTTTTTATTGGTTATAGAAAAATTGAAAATATGACTTTCTACATTCAAACAAGAAGATAACTCTTCAGCCTTCCAGCTAGAAGACACTATCATCTCTCAGATTTATTAAAGTGTATCTGAAAATAATATCCGAATATGTTCCGAATGATTATTCTATAGGCAAGAAAATGGTTTGGTAATTAAAAACAGAACAGATATATAAGCTCATCACAATAGTGTTGATTTAAGTATTCACTCATGAGCTCTCACAAAAAAATCTAAATTATTATTATGTTTCATTTTCTCTATTATGAAAATACAGCAACTGTTTTGCATAGGTAAGAAATCAAATTCAAGTCGGTCAGGAAGGTTGAATTCTCTAAAGTATGCAATGGTGATTCATCTCATGAGTTCTGTAAATCTGGTTTTATACAGACATTACTATTAACTCTGAAACAAAGAAGTTGGAACAGAAAAAGGAGGAAAATGAATTACTGTGAAACAGAACAAAAGGCTAATAGATTATTTCAAAGGGAATCCTTAATACTATAATTGATTTCACATTTTGATTTTATCCCTGACTCTCATAATACACAAACCATTTTGAACTCTATTGATATTAACATATGTTGGGGGTGTAATACTGTTAATTTCCACTTGTTGACATTAAATGATACAATGAAATCAAGCTGAATGTGAGAAAAACTGGACTCAAGAAAGGTCTTATCACCATCTGGCTTTTTCTATTACATGCTTTTAAATTACTCTCAGCAGATTACTATCATGTGGGCTTCAGTTTATATTATATTCAGCCTTTCAAAATTCATTTAGAATATTTATAAATTCATAATTTATAGTATAAAGTAACTAAGATATCACTTGTATCACTTGTCTTTCCATTGTTGGTTGATTTGCCCAAGCAGGCACCAGTAACATCTCCATTCATCCCTGTGACATGCTAGTGTATCCCTAGGGCATCTTATCACTACAGGAACATGAAGAGTCTCAAACCATTCATTCAGGTCATGGGAATGAGGTCCATCATCATTATTGTTCTTGGCATATTGAATAATACTCAGGTAGCTTGCCAGGCTCTGCCATGTGGGTGTAATACTCTCTGGAGTAACGTGGGCTCTCGGTTCATTCATTTCCAGAGCAGCTTTTCTCTAGGGTGGAGTTCTGATGAGCTGTGGAGTCCGGGTGTTGAAAATGACTGCCACCATGGTGCAGGGGTTCCTCTGGCTTCTTCCAAGGCTCTATTGGGATATAGCATAATTAAGATATAACATGACTATAATAATAGGTCTCATCTAGTAAGTAGAATCTGAGAATTAGAATGCTTTCTGTTATATGTGCTATTCTAGAATGTTTTCATACTGTTTATATCCAAAGGAATCCCACATGTTTCAGGGGCTTTGGAAAGACCTCTTACTGTCCACTGTCCTACAACTCCCTGTGCTCTGACCCAGAAGCATTAGGTTAGTAGACTTTTTGAATACCAGGATTGAACAAATCCACAATCATATGAGATAACACTAAATCACTGCAAGGACACAAACCTTTGATTATCAAAGTAGTAGTTTGACTTAAAATAGAAAATATTCTATATCTGTCCTTTTCCTTCTGACTAATTTCACTCAGCATGATAGACTCCATGTCCATCCATTCACAGGTAAATTTCATAATTTCATCTTTTCTGACAGCCGCATAGTATTCCATAGTGTAGATGAACCACAGTTTCTTTAGCCAGTCCTCTGTTCTCGGCATTTAGGTTGTTTCCAGATTCTAGCTATAGCGAATAGCACAGAGGTGAATAAAGAAGTACAGATAGTGTTTCTGCTATGTGTTTTTCAGTCTCTAGGGTATATTCCCAGGAGTGCTATTGCTGGATCAAATGGGAGCTCAATATCTAGCTTTCGAGTGAAATTAGTCAGAAGGAAAAGGACAGATATAGAATGAATGCATTCATTAATACGACATAAATAGATACCAGTGTTTTACTAAATATGGGAAATGGTAATGGCAGATTAAAACTCACCACTGAATATAAACAAAAGAGACTTAAGTGATAAACTCTAAATATCTGCAGGGCTAGCCACAATGTGTAAAATAAGAGGGAGAGAGATGCAGAGACAGAGAGAGATAGAGAGAGAAAAGAGAGGAACCTGGGGTACCTGCTATTAAGGCGGGTGGGGGACGGGAGGGGAGGGGTACATTGGTGGTGGAAATGGGGCACTGGTTGAAGGATAGGTGCTGGAATACGGTATTACCAAGAACCAATTATGAACACCTTTGTAATTGCATGTTTCACGGTGGTATAATAAAAATAAAAAATAGAAAATATTAATTTTAGAATAGTAAATTTTACTTAATATATCTTTAAATTAAAACTTCTTGGACACTTTTCAAAGAATAAAAAATTAAATTTGGAAAAATTTTTGCTGAGTAGCTAAGTATTTTATAAACTCTTAGATCAATATAATTCAGGAAAAATATATATATAAATCCTTTTCCATATGTGGTCTCAAGATGCAGCTTCTAGCTAATACTTCAGAAGGAATATTTCTACATAGTACAAGTTTATTACTTAAGATTCTATATTTTTTTTCTTTTATATGCTCATGATGATGACTTGTTTCGATGTGAACTCAAGCATTTTATGACCTTCTTGAGTTCAGGAATAAGTTAACTTTCTTACATTCAGAAATAAGTCACTATGATCATATTAACCGAGTATCTTGATCAGGAATATCTTGTAACATAACAACTTTTTATTAAAAGTAGTGCAGCATAATTTGGAATCTGCAATGGCAGATTGCCTTGCAACACTTTCAATACTGTGCTTCTAGGTTTTTAACATGTAGTTAAAACAAATCAAGACACAAGAATTGTTTATGTGCTGACATAATTTACTATGGAAAAGAAGTACACTATTTATTTATTTTTTTTTTTTTATTTTTAAAATTACAAAGATATACAATTAAAAAGTTCATATTTGGGTTTTGGTCAAACAGTGTTGCAGCACCCATCCCGCCACCAGTGCCCATCTCCCACCACCAACGTCTCCAGTTCCCTCCCCTCCCCCAGCCCCTGCTCCATGGCAGGTTCTTGATTTCTTTCCATTTCTCTCTCTTTCTCTTTTCCTTCCCCTCCAGACTATGGATTACAGAACATACATTAAAGGGTTGTCACGTGTATCTTTTTGCCTCTATTTAATGCTCAGTTCTAGGTTGGCATTAGTACCCTCAACAATTGTTAGCACACTGTTCCATTTTCTGTCTTTCTTTTGCATAAACTATAGAATTTTGCTTCTCATTTATGTGGTCCTTATTCTATTGTTTCATTCCCTAATAACTCATCAGAAATGAATATTTTCTGACTCAGCCAAAATATACTGAATAAAAATTTGCATGTTAACAAGTCCTAGGTGATTTATCTACACATTAATGTTTGATAATCATCCTTTAAAATTAGCTGCACCTGATTCTATAAAAATGGATGTTCTGATTGCCTTAGTTGTCATTTTATTTTTTCTACTATCTTACCTTGATTTTTTCTCAGTAATGATAGATTTCCATATTTCTCATACCTAGATATTTTATTTCCTTTGGTGATAAATGTCTCTTAGAAGCCTTATATATAAAGGTTCTTTGACATTCTTGTCATAATGGGCCATAAGTGGACCTCCTCCTCATCAGGATCCTTGATCTTTGGATACGTCAGAGTAAAGTATCTCATCTCTTGAATGCTTAACACCACAATATGACTAATTCAGCTTCTGACCTTGATCTCTGCAGTTCAGACAAGTGGAAGGGAAACACTTGTGTAGGTCTTTGGGTAAGTCCCATACTCTGAGGACATGTAAAATAATGGGATGCATTATGTTTAGTTAAGAGTTTTTGATCAAACCACACACATTTTGGCGTGTGTACAGTCATGTATAAGGCAAAAGATCATAAAGAATTTTCTAGTGCATTTCAACGAAAAAAGGAAGAACTAGCATGCAAAATTTTGAGTTTTTAACTTTAGAGTTTAGTTATCACTTGAAAATTAGAGAGCCCAAAGAAAGAACTCTGGGATGGTGGACTTGGTTTCAAGTTTTCTTGAGTATAGTAGGGGAGTGACACCATACGGGGAAAGTATGTGTTCTCTGTCAGAATGAAAGTAGGTGGATTCAATAAATTCTTGCATCAGAATGGGTGTATTTTGTTGAAAGGTGTTATAACTTTAGTCTTTATTATTTGTGATAGTCTGAAGACATTCAGACTCTTTGGGATGTTTATGTATTTCTAAAGATTGAAAATAGGATTTAATTATGAACAGATATCTTTGCCCGTGAGTAGTAAAACTGGTGGTACTGAGGTTTTATTTAATGTGTTTCTAGAAAACAGAGAAAGAATGATAAAACTCCTTTAAGAGAAATTTTCAATATGGAAGGTGCTTCCATCTGTCACTAACATTCTCCTTATTTCTCATCAGGTAACATCAATTATTTGGAGGTGCTGCCTTATTGGATGTAGCAATCGGTGTGGCAAGCCTTTTTAAATCATGAGAGCTTTAATTGTCTTGAGGGTTAATGCCAAAATATCTTCCTTACATGACTATGTGGTAACTCATGATCCTGCAGACTACAGCTGGAAAGAAAGAATTTTGGGCAGAAGTTGTACTTGTCAAAGGGGTCATTGCTTCATTCTAAAATTCAGTAGACCCATGCTGTAATTGCTGGTCACTCAATAATTCCAATGTGGAGAAATGTTGTGTATCTTGAGATTTCTTTGCCAAAAAATGTATATATATATATATATATATATATATATATATATATATATATATATAAACAGGCAGTTTTCACAATTCCTATGTAATTCATATTGTCTCTGAATCTCTCAATATACCTATACTTCTTTACTGATCTACCATTTCTTCCTCTTTCCCTCCTTCCCTTTCTTCATTTTTAAAAGAAGTTAGAAATAATTGTTCTGTGATTTCTCTTCTGTATTGGAAAAGTCATCTTAAAATAGTGTCAGCTTTCCATTATACCTATAATGCAGTACTGCAAATTTACAGAATTAAGACAAAGCAAATATTTCATCTCATAATTCGGTAAGACAGACGTCTAACTCTGATTAGATATCTAACTTAGACACTAGATTAAACCAAGGTGTTGGTAGGGCTGTGTTCTTTTTTACAAGCTCTAAAGAATATGTTCCCATCTCCCTTTATAACTTCTGGATGCTGCACTTATCAGAGTGCAACATATGTTTGCCTTCTTAGCAGACCCTCAATAATTTATTTTACTTTGCTTTTTATATGTAATTTGCTAAAAATGTTTAAGAAATGTTTTATTAGTAGAAAATTAGTGAAAAAATTTCAATCTCACTGTGGAGCCATTAAGCCTTGTGAAAGAAATTACTAATATGTTGTTACAGGGTTGACATTGTGTGTATATATTTTGTTGTTGGCTGCCTTCTACTTTAAATCTGTTAAATGTGTACTATATTTGGTTTATCAGTATAAAGTGTTTGAGATTTTGCATGGTCACAAATGCAGCCAGCACTCTAGGATTCCAAAATTTTTAACAGGATGATAAAGTTTGAGTTAATTTTTAATTTGGAGGTAGTTTTGGGGTAAGGGCATGACTACTGGTCCTTCTGGAAGAACAGAGAGATGGGGGAGGGCGCCCATTCCCAACTCTGAAAGCTTGGAGAGTTCAGGCCCTAAAACCACATATCTGAGTTTTACAATGGATTAACTTATGAGTGAGGCTCATCTGAGCAGTGGAGATCGGCCTTGAAAGTGGAAGCTATAGTGTGGAGGTGTTCAGCTACGGAATTCTATTGGGAGGAGCCTGGGCCTCCACCTGTCCATGAGGTCCTGAGGCAATTGAACCAGAAGCATTCTGCCGCTTGTGGATATCTTTTTACATTTATGTATATGTCTATAGTCCTTCGTTTTGGCAGCCTAGGACAGCCGTGAAATTTTATCAGGCACTGCTTGTTTGCCTTTCTTACTGCTGCCATATTAAGGCCTCTTTCGGGTCAGGAAAATAAACATTTTTGTTTCTGGATTTGGCATATCGAACACTCATCGGACAGCTTGCCAGGCTCTGCCATGCAGGCACTATATTCTCATTACTTTGTGGGGCTCTCTCAGAGGGGTGGGTAGAATATTTATGGTAATTTGTAGGTAAATTTGCGGCCGCACGCGTGGCGGCACGCAACTGGGAAAGCTGGTTTCTGCTCTGCCAGGTGTACCTAAAATGACTGTCTGTACTTTCAATGCACGTACGCTGGCATCGGAAGAATATATTGAGGATCTGATGGTGCAAGCGCAAAAGATCAAGTACGACATCATTGGTGTGACTGAGATGAGGAGGCGTCAGTCGATCATGCTGTATTTGACACCAGAGAAGAATTGTTCCTTGGAACATGTGATGAAAGAGGCATCAGTGGTGTTGGTGTCCTTGTCAACACGAACATGGCTGTCAACATTGATTCATTTGAATGCCTAACAAACTGAATAGGACGATTACACTTGAGGAGATGTGGCCCACTGCCAGCAATTTCTATCTTCATTGTCTATGCACCAACATCCACATACAAAGAAGATGAAAATGAGAAATTCTACATAGAATTGGAGGAGTTCTATAAAAAAGATCACACCTTCTACAAGATCATAGTAGGTGATTTTAATGCCAAGATAGGACCGAGAAGATTGGCTGAAGAAATCCACATCGGGACCCATGGCCTAGAAAGGAATGAACAGGGTGAGAGAATATCTGAGTTAGTTCATCATGTCCACCAAGACTATTCATGGGAACTCACAGTTTCAGAAGGCTGAAGCGAAACATTGGACATGGGAATCTCCTGGCGGACAGTTCCACAATGAAATTGACCACATCATCTTCAATCGACGGTTTTGTCTGACCGATGTTGCTGTCGTCCCCAAATTCCAGACAGGATCGGACTACCGTCTCCTTCATGCAAAATTCTACTTCCCGTAACGGGGAGAAAAAGCTGCAATGTTTAAGAGAACTCCCAGAATGACCACCAACTGGGAACTCTTTGGCACCATTGCGGCAACATGGGAAGATACCATCATTGATAACATAGATGAAGAATACAACCAACTGGTACAGCACCTCCATGATTGTGCGAAGAATGCCGAGAGAGAGAAAAGACACAAAAGGACGCCTGTCTTCAGAAACTCTTGAGCTCATTCGCCAACGTGGCAAAGCGCGAGCCTCAGGAGACCAAATGCTAACGTCCAAGCTTGCTAAACAGTGCAGAGAAGTGATAAAAGCAGACCTCAAAGACAGAAGAGCAGAAATACTGGAAGATGCAGCAGAAGCTGGGAAAAGTATTCGCACTGCCCGCCTGTCCTTCGCCAACTATAAGACCAAGATGACTGCCCTCCAACGCCCTGGTGGATCTATCACATCTTCCAGAAAGGCAATGGAGAAGATTATCCAGGACTTCTACTCAAATCTCTTTGATAGCCACATCAACCTGCCCACATACCAAATTACACAGGATGGATATGTCATTCCCAACGTTCTCCCTTCTGAAATCCGACATGCCATCTCGTTGGTAAAGAAGGGAACAGCGCCAGGCCCAGATAAAGTCAGACCCAAACACCTGAAGAATCTGCCATCGGTACTCATCAATACACTAGCTCGGCTCTTCACACGCTACCTGTCCGAATGAAAGGTGCCCTCCCAATGGAAAACCAGCAGGACAGTTCTACTGTTCAAGAAGGGAGATATTCACTACATCAGTAACTATCGCCCCATCTGCCTGTTGTCTGTCATCTACAAGCTGTTTACACGAGTCATCCCTGAACAGGATTAGTAGAACACTAGATGAAGGACAACCATGCGAGCAAGCAGGTTTTCGGAAAGGATTCAGCACAATCGACCATATCCACACAGTAACTAAGCTCATTGAGGTTTGTAGGGAGTACAAGATGCCACTCTGTCTCACGTTCATTGATTTACAGAAAGCCTTTGATTCTGTGGAGACTGGAAGCAGTCATCGAAGCCCTAGTCAAACAGGGTGTTCAAAGCCCAATACATCAAGATCCTTCGTGAGCTGTATTACGGATTCACCACCACGATCACACCATTCTACAAAGAAGTGATCATTGATGTCAAAAGAGGGTTCGACAGGGTGATACCATCTCACCAAAACTCTTCAGTGCCACCCTCGAGAATATCATGAGACAATTAGAATGGAAAGGAATGGGAGTGAAGATAGATGGTCGGCAACTATACCTCCTCCGCTTCGCTGATGACATCGTTCTAATAACACCAAACATTAGCCAAGCAGCACAAATGCTGGCTGACTTTGACCGAGAATGTGGAAAGGTAGGTCTACAGCTGAATCTGAAGAAAACTATGTTCATGAGAAATGAACTAGTTCCTGAGGCCCCATTCACTCTCAATGGAACAAACATCTCTGAATGCAGCAGTTATGTGTACCTCGGTCGAGAAGTCAACATGATGAACGACCTAAAACCTGAGCTGCGAAGGAGGAAGAGAGCAGCATGGAATGCCTTCAAAGGCATCGAAGAAATAGCTAAAAAGGATAAAGAACCTCCTGCTCTGGGCCCATTTCTTCGACTCCACCATTCTCCCTGCATTAACATACGCCTCAGAGACCTGGGCCCTACGAAAGCAGGATGAGAATGCTATTCTGGACTCCCAGAGAGGCATCGAAAGAGCTATGTTTGGAATATCACGTCTCACTCAAGTGAGTGAAAGAATCCGGAGTTCTGACCTCCGTCGCTATTCCAGAATCAGGGACGCTGTCTCGTTTGCCAAGGCATCGAAAATCAGATGGGCTGGACATGTAATGCGATTTGGAGACAACCGCTGGACTAGAGCCATTACCGACTCGATCCCACGGGATGTCAAAAGATCACGTAGCCGCCCACCTACAAGATGGTCAGACTTCCTTGTTAAGACCCTGAAGGAATGGTTTGAGGCTCTTCATATTCCTGAATCAACCAGATGCCATTGGGCTACATTGGCACGTGATAGGGTCCAATGGAAATGTTACTGGCGCCCACTCAAGCAAATCGATGAATAACGGGATTCAAGTGATCAAGTGGTCAAGTGATATGTCTATGAATCACTGCCAGTGATTGAGATTACT
>JAJIBD010029111.1:0-37212 GCA_021461705.1 Cryptotis parvus
CCCGCCTGTCCTTCGCCAACTATAAGACCAAGATGACTGCCCTCCGACGCCCTGATGGATCTATCACATCTTCCAGAAAGGCAATGGAGAAGATTATCCAGGACTTCTACTCAAATCTCTTTGATAGCCACATCCACCTGCCCACATACCAAATTCCGCAGGATGGATATGTCATTCCTAACGTTCTCCCTTCTGAAATCCGACATGCCATCTCACGGTAAAGAAGGGAACAGTACCAGGCCCAGACAAAGTCAGACCCGAACATCTGAAGAATCTGCCGTCGGTACTCATCAATACACTAGCTCGGCTCTTCACACGCTACCTGTCTGAATGCAAGGTGCCCTCCCAATGGAAAACCAGCAGGACAGTTCTACTGTTCAAGAAGGGAGACATTCATGACATCGGCAACTATCGCCCCATCTGCCTGTTGTCTGTCATCTACAAGCTGTTTACACGAGTCATCCTGAACAGGATTGGCAGAACACTAGATGAAGGTCAGCCATGCGAGCAAGCAGGTTTCCGGAAAGGATTCAGCACAATCGACCATATCCACACAGTAACCAAGCTCATTGAGGTTTGTAAGGAGTACAAGATGCCACTCTGTCTCACGTTCATTGATTTACAGAAAGCCTTTGATTCTGTGGAGACTGAAGCAGTCATCGAAGCCCTAGTCAAACAGGGTGTTCAAACCCAATACATCAAGATCCTTCGTTGAGCTGTATTACGGATTCACCACCAGGATCTCACCATTCTACAAAGAAGTGATCATTGATGTCAAAAGAGGGGGTTCGACAGGGTGATGCCATCTCACCAAAACTCTTCAGTGCCACCCTCGAGAACATCATGAGACAATTAGAATGGGAAGGAATGGGAGTGAAGATAGATGGTCGGCAACTACACCACCTCCGCTTCGCTGATGACATCGTTCTAATAACACCAAACATTAGCCAGCGGCACAAATGCTGGCTGACTTTGACCGAGAATGTGGAAAGGTAGGTCTACAGCTGAATCTGAAGAAAACTATGTTCATGAGAAATGAACTAGTTCCAGAGGCCCCATTCACTCTCAATGGAACAAACATCTCTGAATGCAGCAGTTATGTGTACCTAGGTCGAGAAGTCAACATGATGAACGACCTAAAACCTGAGCTGCGCAGGAGGAAAGAGCGGCATGGAATGCCTTCAAAGGCATCGAAGAAATAGCTAAAAGGACAAAGAACCTCCGGCTCCGGGCACATCTCTTCGACTCCACCGTTCTCCCTGCATTAACATACGCCTCAGAGACCTGGGCCCTATGAAAGCAGGATGAGAATGCTGTCCGGTCTCCCAGAGAGGCATCGAAAGAGCTATGCTTGGAATATCACGCCTCACTCAAGTAGAGAGAAGGGATCCGGAGTTCTGACCTCCGTCGCTATTCCAGAATCAGGGACGCTGTCTCGTTTGCCAAGGCATCGAAAATCAGATGGGCTGGACATGTAATGCGATTTGGAGACAACCGCTGGACTAGAGCCGTTACCGACTGGATCCCACGGGATGTCAAAAAGATCACGTGGCCGCCCACCTACAAGATGGTCAGACTTCCTTGTTAAGACCCTGGAAGGAACGGTTTGAGGCTCTTCATATTCCTGAATCAACCAGATGCCATTGGGCTACATTGGCACGTGATAGGGTCCAATGGAAATGTTACTGGCGCCCGCTCGAGGAAATCGATGAATAACGGGATTCAAGTGATCAAGTGATCAAGATGAGTCTAAATTGCTATATTCAGGGCTAGAGAGATAAGGAGCTAAGGCACTTACATTGCTCCTCAGCTTACCTGGGTTTGATCCTTGCCATCTCAAATGGTTCTCTGAACACTATCAGGAACGCTTCCTGTTTATAGAACCAGGAGGTAATCTCTGACCACAACTGATTGTGGCCAAAAGGCAAAGGAAAATAAGTGAAAAGAAATTGTTTTTTTTTGTAATTAAGTGACCGTAAAAAAAGCAAAACTCAGGTTGGTTTATGAAGGCTTAATGATTGGAAGAATTTTCTCTGCCTTAATGATAAAAAATATTATTAGTGTAGTTGACCTCAAAAAGTAATGCTTTCTGCTAAATCACAAAGATAAGTAAACTATAAATCAAAGGACAATTTTACTAGCACATAGAGCGAACACACAAAATTAAGGCAAATTGTTATCAATAAGTTAAATTGAAGAGGGTATATAAATAATATCTACGAAATATGAAAATATCTGTGAATACAAGTTAAGTTGTCATAGAATGTGAAGAAAAGCTGAGAGAGGATTAAGAGAGATAGAGGATAGAGAAAGAAAATGAGAGAGGGAGAGAGAGAAAAGCACAGAGCAAGTATTCAATTAAATGAAAGATACTAATCTCTAAACCTAAGGGAAGAACAAGTCATAAATATTCAGAAAACATAACACTAAAATACCAGACTCCAAACTGACCAGTATCAATACACCTATTTGTTAAATTATCAAAAATGAAAAAATAATGAATGCACGTAGGAAAAATGTAACATAAAAGCACCAATCAATAGTTATTGGAACACTCAGTGGGATGGTTCCAGGATAGGAAACAGTAGAATGACATATTCACATTATTTAGTGCCAGCCCAATAATAAATTACTACGAGAAGATTTTATTTGAACATTATTGGTAAGTGCTTTTTTCAAGCACACAGCTGAATAATGTTACAATATGTACATTAAATAAAAAAGACTGGGCCTCTGGGAAAACCTAAAGCCACGGCAGAGCCTGGCAAGTTACCGTGGTGTATTCAATATGCCAAAAACAATAACAATAATGGACCTCATACCCAATGAATGGAGACGTTACTGGCTCCCGCTAAAACAAATTGAAGAACAACGGGAAGACAAGTGACAAATGATGTACATGTACTGAAGTGTCTTTGTCCACTCATCTCTTTTTGGGGACTTTTGTAAAAGATTTATGTGGAAGTTTCTGTTTTTATGGTTATTGATTGCATATAGAAGTACAGCCTTTTTTTCATGTGATTTTATAACCTGTTGTTACTGTATATATTTATTTCTTTAAAGAGTTTTGGTAGAGTCTTTAGTGTCATGTATATATGTTATCAGGCCATCTTCAAATACAAATGATTTTACTTTATTCATATTTTAATACATTTTATTGTTTTTATTACATGATTGCTATGGCTAGGACTTACAATTCTACATTGAATAGTAGTAGATAAAGTAGATGTTCTTTCTTTTGTGTGTAACCTCAGAGCTTTCAGTTGCACGAGTCTGATTTATTTATTTATGTACTTATTTATGCTTTTAGGGTCACACTCGTCAATGCTCAGGGGTTACTCCTGGCTCTGCACTCAGGAATAACTCCTGGCGTTGCTCTGGGGAACATATGGGATGCCAGGGATCGAACCCTGGTCAGCTGCATGCAAGGTACATGCCCTACCCACTGGACTATTGCTCTGGTCCACAGTGCTTTGCCATTAAGTATGACATTAGTTATGGGTTTTGTGTATATGGTCTTTACTATATTGAATTAATAGAATTCATATAGTAAAGTAAAGATTATATAGCAAAGTAGATATTATAATATAATATTAATATAAATATAATTAATATAATTGAATCAATATAATTATCTCTACTCTGTTGAGAGTTTTCATCAAGAATGAGTATTGGACTTTGTGAAAAGCTTTCTCTACTGTTATAGTCATGAAGTTTTGGGTAATTAAAAAATTTATTGAACAACTGTGAGATAGACCATTACAAAGCTGTTTCTGATTGTATTTCAGTCACCTAATGTTCCAACACCCATCCATTCAGCAGAACACATTTCCCAAGATCAATGTCTTCAGTTTCCCACACACCAGGCTCCAAACCTGCCTATATGGCAGGTACTTCTCTCTCTTTCCTTCCTTCCCTCTCTCTCTACCCATCCCTCTTTCTCATTTTGCACATTATGGTTTGCAATACAGACACTGAAGGGTTATCCTGCATATCCATTTATGTACTTCTCAACATGGTCATAAAGTTTTTGTATTTCTCTCTGATAACATGCTGCATCACATTAATTGATTTTACATGTATTGACTCATCCGGCATTACCTTAAGGAATAAATTTTCACTTGATTATGGTGTGGGATACTTTTGTTGTACTGTGAAATTAAGTTTGCCAAGGGTTTTCAAGTATCATTGAATATACATTAATCATGGATATTTTTGTAATTAACACGTTAAAAATGTTCATGTGTGATTTTGACATTATATTGGTCAATGATTATATTGACCTTTAGAAGGTATAGAAAAGCATTCAAATTTTTTCAATTCTTTGTAATATATTGTGATCTTAAGTCTTCTTTAAAGGTGTAGTATAACTCATATATAAAACTTACACGACCTGTGATTTTTGTTTTGAAGGAAAAATTTTGCTTTGCTCTTACAATTTCATTACTATCAATGTTCTTTTCATGTCTTTTAAATTGTTCCATACACATTCTTAGGAGGTTGCATGGTTATAAAAGTAAACTAGCTTGTTCTTAGCCTAATGGTAAAGTTCTTTGCCTAATGGTATGGTTACTTATTGGAAACCTCCATATCTTTCATGTTTCTGTTGTGTTTATGGTAAAATCTTCCCTCTTATTTCTGATCTTATTAGAGCTTTATTTCTCTCTTTTTTCTTTTGAATGTGCCTATGAATGTGTCTGTCATACTGATTCTTTTTTATTGGGGAATGGTGACATTGGGCCATCCTTCGCTGTTCTCAGGGCTTACTCCTCTTTTCTCAGGGATAACTCCTGTTGTACTTGTGGGAACCATATGTGGTACTAGGTGCTAGTGAACCTAAGTTGTTTGCATGCATGGCAAGTGCTTTATCTCCTGAAGTAGCTCTCCGGCATGCTCTTAATCTCCTTTATTTTTCTGAAAAGCCAGTTCCTAGTTTCATTGATCTTTTCTGTTATTTTCTTGATTTCTATACAATTGATATCTTAACTATTTTCATAATTTCCTTCCTTCTATTTAGTTTGTGCTATTATATTCTTTCCACAGCTTTTAAAATAATACAGTTAAGATTATTCATTTCATAGTTTTCTTATTTTCTTATATAACTATATTGTTATGGAATTTCAGCATATTCTTGCCTTTGATGTGCCATAGTTCTGATCATTTCTGTATCCATTTTAATTCACTTAGGAATGATTTTATTTGTTTACAGATTTCCCCTTTGATCTATTGTTTTCTAGACAACATGTTGTTTTGTTTACGTATGTTAAATATTTTCCTAACTATTTTTATATATTATATTTTTATTTTATTATGCCACCATGAGATATACAGTTAAAAACTGGTTATGATTAGGTCTCAGTCATATAGTGTTCCAACACCCATCCCTACACCAGTGCGCCTGTCCTACTACCAGCATCCTCTGATTCACTCCCCCTTCCCTCCCCACCTCTATGGCAGACACTTTGCCTTTTCACTCTCACTCTCTCTTACACTCTCTCTCTTCCTTCTCTTACACATTGTGGCTTGCAGTACATACATTTAAGAATTATCATGTATATGCAAAAATATATTTTGTCTGGTATGCTAAAACCATGTTGAGCAATAGAAACCAAGCAGCATAGCATTATACCTATTCCTATGATTACAAAAGCAAAAGGTAATTTCTTCACCAACGAGTTTTGAAAAATAACCCCATTTAAAACAGTTCGCAAGAACATCAAGTACCTAGCAAATAATCTTAACAAAGGATATGAAAAATGTACATCAAACATTGAAAACATTAAGCCACTGCTGAAATAAATAGAAGAGAACACCAGGAAATGAAAAACATTGCATATTCATGGATTGGAAGGATTAACATTGTCAAAATAATTATCCTACTAAAGCATTATACTGATTCAATTCATTTCTCATTAAAATTCTAATGAAATTCTTCAAGAACTTAAAACAAACTCAACTAAAAATTGTACATAATCAGAAAACTCTCTCAATAGCCCATGATATTCTGAGGAAAAAGAATATGGACAGCATAGCATTTCCCTAACTTTAAATTGTACCACAAAGCTACAGTAATTAAAACTATGTGATATTGGAATAAAGATCAACTTTAAAAGGGGAATGAATTGAGAACACAGTGAAAAGCTCTCATATTTTGGGGTGATTAATCTATGACAAAAGAGCTGAATGTATAATGTGGAGCAAAAAATTCTCTTGATTTCTTTTTGACATACAGACGGTTTAGCATGTAGCTAAAATTGTTCATCGTCACTGATATCAAGGAAATGCAAATCAAATGTCATTGAGCTATCACCTTACACTACTGTAATGGTGTATATGAACAAAAACAAACACATTCTAGGAGTACTGCTGTAAAAAGCAAAACATATTCAGTGTAGGTTGAAAAGCCATCTGGTTCAACCTCTACATAGAACAGTAAGTAATCTTATAAATTAGAGACACGGGCTATTAATGAATGATAAAGTTAAAAGCCCAACCAGAATCAAAAGCACTGAAATCATGAGTCCCAAACTTTAACAATCAAACTTAAAACTTGCCTACCGAGATGGAAGACTGAGATACTGAGCCGTGGGGTGGGGGGGTGGGGCGGTGCACAGGAGTATGGTAACACTGGTGGAGGGAAGTTGACAAGGAAGTTGACAAGGTGGCATGATCACTGATGCACGTCAGAAAACCAACTGTGAATAACTTTGCAACTCACAGTGTTAACATGAAAGTGGACTTTCCTGTGCCTATGGATTCTTGGAGAATTGTGTGAAAGATGTGCATACAAAACTCAGAAGGAAAGTTGGTTTAGTGTGTAGACACTTCCGGGTTCCTCCCAAGATGTCTAGACTCTCCATTACCTGTGAACTATGTCCTGGTCCTGTCTCTGACGCTGCCCCGTCCAGCGCATGGCTTCCCCTGTCCTGTCCCATGCAATCTACTCACTTCCTTCGTACCATGTCACTGGCCCCTGTCCCTGTGCTGCTCTCTGCCCTGTGTTTGCTCTCCTGGAGACAGCCACAGCCATCCCGTTGGCCGATATCCCTGTACTCTGCACCATTGCTGGGTCTTTCTAGCTGTACCCCAGCAGTTCCTGTGGCCTAGTACCAGGTTTCCTACTTTCCTGCCATGGCCACACGTGCGTAGGTGAGAGTCCTGAGTTCAGCACTTTATCCCCTCAAGGGCTTCCAAGTCCTGCCTATCAAGGACTTGGGAGGACTATGAGCTGTCAACGCCCTACCAGCTGTACTATCGCCTCCGGGCGCCACCTTTTCTTCTCCTATATATAGAACTCACAAGAATTATAATTTAATGTTCATAAATTTCCAAATACTATTTCTGACTAATTTTCTTATTATAGATTTTTTTCCTCACATAAAACTATATCACTTGAAATTGTGTAAGTTCTTTCTCTTCTTTTTAGTAAAAACTGATATTCTTATTGTTCACTTGTATCACTTGTGTTCCGTTGTTCATCGATTTGCCTCGAGCAGGCACCAGTAATATCTCCTTGTGTCCTGTCGTGAGCTAGAGTAGCCCAAGGGCATCTGCTTGCTCCAGGAACACGATGAGCCTCAAACTATTCCTTCAGGTCATGGGAATGAGGTCTATAATTGTTACTGGTTTATGGAATATTAAATACGACACGGGTAGCTTGCTAGCCTCTGCCTTGTGGGTGGTTTTACTCTCAGTAGTAGGCTCTCATTTGATCTTTATAATATTAATCTAACACATTAATATTATAAATCCTGATGACTTAAAAAAAAACAACAACGCAACTGGTAGCCAAGGAGACAGCTCTGCAGGCAGTCTTCATGCCTTGCACTTATAAGAACTGAGCCCAAACCCCGACAATACATCCCCATCTTGCTCCCCAATTCCCACATTGCCAGGTGTGGCTCTGGAAACCCACAGCTTAATAGGCCCGTCTAAACATCAATAGTGTATACACTCAAAGAGAATAAAAAGATGAACAAGAAACTGATAAGTATCTTTTTGAAAAAGATTACCTTCCAGAAAACATAAAAGACTCCTAACAAGATAAAGACTTAGCACATGTGAGAAAATCAGGACATAAACTTGATAAAATGTTCAAAAGATGCTCAAAAGATACTTTCCCAACATGGGGAAATATGCTCAGCTTTATAAATAATGAGAAAAAATGCAAGTAAAACCACAATGAGATGCCATTTTTAAATCGATCTACCTGGAAAAAAATAAGATATTTAACAAAAAAGCAAATGTGACAAGAATGTGAAACAACAGAATTTCTTAACCACCAAGAGAGTATGAGTTAACACCAATACATTTGAAGTAGATTGGTATTAGTTTTATTCTTATTCAAGGAGATATGTGTAAGAATTTAAATTGCCAAAAGGAGACAAGCAGCCTAGGTAGGTTTGATCCCTGACATTGCAAAAAAAAAAAGTTTTTAAATAAAAGAATTTTAATTGTAAACTATCTCACAGTGTTATAATAATTTTTTTCACTATCACCATCACTATCTTCCTGTTCATCATCGATTTTTGCTCGAGCAGGCACCAGTAATATCTCCATATGTCCTGTCTCATGCTAGTAGAGCCCAAGGGCATATGCTTGTTCCAGGAACATAAAGAGCCTCAAACCATTATATTAGGTCATGGGAATGGCCTAATATAAATGTTACTGGTATTTGGCATATCAAATATGACATGAGCAGCTTGCCAGGCTTGCCGTCATGGGTGGAATACTGTTGTAGTCACCTCTAAACACAGCATTTTATTTATTTATTTTTATTTTTAATTTTATTTTTATTTTAATTTTGAGACTCGCAGACATGGGGGCAGAGCTGCTACTGGCTCTCCCTGTGACCAGCCGCTCACGAGGCGCCCGTTGGGATGGTGGGTTCTAGCCCTGGCCCATCATCCCAGCAGAGACTTGCAACAAGCCAGACGACCCCCCCACTCCATGAGGGCCTCCATTTTCCACATCCGGACTTCTCTCTAGTCAGACCTCCACCCAGCAGACCAGCCTATCAGCGCCCGGCTCATCGAGTTCCACCCTGCAGCAGTCTTTCTTAAATCCGGCTCAGGTATGCCGGTCCAGAGACTTCGCAGACATGGGACAGAGCTGCTACTGGCTCTCCCTGTGGCCAGCCGCTCACGAGGCGCCCGTTGGGATGGTGGGTTCTAGCCCGGCAGAGCCTCGCAACTAGCCAGACGACTCCATGAGGGCCTCCATTTTCCACATCTGGACTTCTCTCTCGTCAGACCTCCACCCAGCAGACCAGCCTATCAGTGCCCAGCTCGGCGTGGCTGCTTTGCGCGGTTCTTCAATAAATGCTGGACTTAGAGATGCCTACAAGAGTATGCTACCTGCACGGCAGAGCCTGGCAAGCTACCGTGTTGTATTTGATATATATGCCAAATACCAGTAACAATTATAGACCTCATTCCGAATGGATTGAGGCTCTTTATGTTCTTGGAGCAAGCAGATGCCTTGGGCTCTACTAGCATGAGACAGGACATATGGAGATGTTACTGGGGCCCGCTCGAGCAAATAGATGATGAACGGGAAGACAGTGATACAGTGATTTAATTTTATTTTTCATATTTATTTATTTTTATTTATTCTTAATAAATAAATTCATTTAATAAATAAATTATATTAAATTATCATTAATTATTGATAATACTTATTAAGTAATAGTTATTATTAATTATTAATCATTAATGATTAATGATTATTAACAAATATTTTAATGAATGCATTTATTTATTTTTATTTTATTTTTTAAACATTTAAAAATAATTTTAATTGTAGTACTACTTGTGGAAGTGCAACGAAGAGCAAGAAAATAAATAAAGCAACCTTTTAATAGAAAACTAGATATTATGGCCAAATTAGATATTATGATTAAAACTAGCTATTTGGTCATACTGGAATAGTATGCAACAAGTATTCCAGGTTACTAAATTAGATTGACAGCACCAGAGAATTTTAAAACAGTAATAATAATAAAGAACAGAATGATAACTCAGCAGTCTTCAACGCATGCTGTGTGTGCAAGAGACACACGTTTGATTCTGAGCACCACAGAGACCCTAGCCCCTCTGAGTATGATAAAGGGAGTAGCCCCTCTGAGTATGATAAAAAAAAGACACAAAATGATAAGCTGAGTGCTTTCCTTCTACATGTGTGGGAAGCCTGGGTTCAATCGCTGGAAGCTAACCCCAGGCCAACAACAACTATGACCAACCTCCCGTCCTCCCCCACAAGAATAGGAGGTCAAAAGTCAGCAAATGCTAAGATGGATCCTATTTATAGGCGTGTGATAAATAGTTAAAATCACAAAGATAACAGAATGCAATCACAGAATAGTGGTAAGAACAGAGAGAGACTGTAGCAAATATGTATATTTTCAAATCTTTTTTAAAAGGATGTAAGGAAAAACGTTGACTGTTTAATACTGGATGGGAAAAGCTATCTGTCACCTTACTTTCATGTTAAATTTATTCACATTTAACAATAAAGGATCAAGTCAGGCTAACATCAGGCTAACATTAAATTCTTATTGTTATATTTTTTACTTCTATAAGTTCTATTTGGCTATTTTATATTTTTCTACACTCGCATGAAATATCACTTGAATTTTTTGTATGTTCTTTCTCTTATTTTAGGTCTTATGCTGAATGCTGATAGTAAAAACTGATATTGTTATATTTTTAAATTCTATAAGTTCTACTTGGCAATTTTATAATTTTCTACACTTCAGAAAGCACTGGATACTGTTCCTTTATTTCTTTAAGTACAATTTTTCTTTATTTTAAATAAGTTTAAACAGCTTATTTAAACTCTTTTTATAAGCACATAATACATTCAATACTGGAAGCAGCTAAGTTTTGACTTCATATAAGAAACACCAACTTTTTAAAGTATTTTATTATACTACTGTGAGATATACAATTACAAAGATATACAATTAAAAAAGTTCATATTTGGGTTTTGGTCATACAGTGTTCCATCACCCATCCCTCCACCAGTGCCCATCTCCCACCACCAGTATCCCCGGTTCCCTCCCCCTCCCCCAGCCTGCCTCCGTGGCAGCTTCTTTAAAAGAAACCCCAATTTTAATGTGCTTCTTTCCCACATTTTTTGCTCATCCTGACTTTGAGAAGGCCTGGAGTTTCAGCCAAATTAAACTGAATGTACCTGAAATTTTCAGTAGATTCACATCTCTATAGATCACAGTCATTAGGCGGTGAAGTCTGGCTGGAGGAATCGCAGCAGCTTTAGGTGGTGAATGTGGTTGCCAGCGCTTTGCCAGGAATGGAACCTGCCCCAATACCTACCTGAAGTGAACTGGAAGTTTCTAAAGAACTGGGTATTAGAGAAATTTTTGTGGCTAGTTTATCTCTTTTGGGATATATTCATGAGACTCTGGAGAAGGGCTAGTAGATGAGCTTTCATCGCAGAGGCTTGTGGCATGGGTGTGGATTCAGGGGTTGGGGGAGAGATGTCTCCTCTGGACTCTGAGAAGACCCAGAATTTTCAGCCAAAAAATCCACCAGTGAACCTGAAATTTTATTTATGTTAGCCTCTTTGTGGAGCTCAGCTGTGTGTCTGCACCGGTGGGCTGGTGCTATGACCATAGCTGTTGGGGTATGGCTGTGGTTGCCCCAGCTTGATAGGGGTAGAACTTGTTCTGAACCCCTGTACTTACAGAAGACAGGAAGCCACACCCATGTGTTACCACTTCTGCCGTGTAAACTCATCCACTGGCCTTGTTTCAAAGACCCATAAATAAATCTTGCCATAAAAATTCTCGGATACCCAATTCTGGCTGAGACTTCCCAGATTATGTTGGGTTAGCAACTTCCTGCACTACCAAAGCCAGGCAGTCACCTTCACACCCCAACATCAGTTCCCATGCCTCTGGCTATACTGTCCAGTTAAATATTCTGTGTTTTCTGGAATGACATCTCCAATCTCTGTAATAGTGACATGCCAGTAGAAGCACACCAGGTACGTGGGAATATAACATAGAAAGCAACTAGTTTCGACTAACAAAAAATTAACCCAGAAGACTTAACTTGCAATGATAGCTTAGTAAAATCTGAAGCAATTACATAATGTCTGCATGGTGAGCTACAATGATTTTCAACAATTTTTTTTACTGAAGTTTTTTTATCATTCCATTAGCCAATTAGTGGTAGCAAGGAATATAAAATAATTGATTGGGGGTATGCTATAAGGGGGCTTGAGGGTTGGTTGAGGAAATGGGGACAATGATAGAGGGCAAGTGACAGGGTGTTAGAATGTCAAATTTGGTGTTAGAATGAAATCACAGTGTTTAAATAAAGTGGGGAAGACCTAAAATATCTTACTATTTCCACATGGAATTTATTTTCATTTTAAAGTAGACTATTATTTCTTGTATAGCTAATTTAGTGGTCATAAATTCCTTTAATATAGTTTGTCTAATATGTGACTTAAAATAGAAGTACGTATGTAGACTTTATGGTAATCTTAGCAAATATACTTAGGAAAAATACCAAGAATAGAAGCAGAGATGAAAAATTTTGGTAATCTCAGGGGATATACTTAAAAAAAAAACAAGAACAGGAAAATTGAGCGTGAGCCGCACACAAAAGGCATATGTCAAAGTATAAGAGGAAAATATGATAGGACCAAAGGCAAATTTCAAAATTCTGAGAATTCATACAAAAAATTCTTTAAACATCAATGGTTTTAAATATTTTTATGAATTTAATAAGTGAATTTAAATGTAATGAATTAAAATTCACTAAATAATCAAAATAATTGAGAAGAGTCAGATGAATCAGGAAGCAAACCTAACCTTTTGCTGTTTCCTGTTTATCTTAATATGATCTAATAATTGGACAGGTAGTTTATTAAATGAGAATACCAACAGAAAGATTATGTGTGATTATTAAGGAATTTCTTCAGCCTTAAAAAAGTTTGTAATACCAATTTACTTGTTGCACAGTTTTTCACATGAAAAGTATCAAGGTAAGTCAGGAGGTGAGAACTGAGGGCTTTCTTAGGTATTTTTCAATTAAGCATACAGTTCACACAACTTATTTCCATCTATATCCCTGTAAATACATTCATATTAAAAATGTACATCTCATGCCTTAACTTTTCTTTTTTTTTTTTTTTTTTTTTAAACATTTTATTATACCACCGTGAGATATACAATTACAAAGTTGCTCACGCTTGGGGGGTTTCGGTCACACAGTGTTCCAGCACCCCGCCTCCACCAGTGCCCCTCAGCCACCACCCATGTCCCCAATTCCCTCCCCCTCCCACATCCCGCCTAAATGGCAGGTTCTTTATCTCCTCTCCTCTCCCTCTCTCTCTCCTCCTTCTCCCACACATTGTGGGTTGCACTACGCACACTTAGAAGCCATCATTTGTATTTTTTTGTCTGTCCTTAATGCTCAGTTCTATGTTAGCATCAGAACTTTAGACATTTATTCACTCATGTTCCTTTCTCTATCTAAACCAACCTCTGACTCCCACACGCTTGTGGTAATTTCCCACTTTTGGTAAGATCACCTAGTATATTTATGCCATGCAAATAAATGCAGTCATTCTATGTCTCTCCCTTTCCTTCTGACTAATTTCACTCAACATGATTCTTTCCATATCCATCCATTTATAGCAAAATTTCATAACTTCATTTTTTCTGACAGCTGCATAGTATTCCATCGTGTAGATGTACCACAGTTTCTTTATCCAGTCATCAGTTCTCGGGCATACTGGTTGTTTCCAGGTTTTGGCTATTGTGAACAGTGCTGCTATGAAAATAAAAGTGCGGACTGTGTTTCCGCTGTGCGTTTTGGCTTTCCAGGGTATATTCCCAGGAGCGGTATGGCTGGGTCAAAGGGGAGCTCAATTTCTAGTCTTTGGAGGAATGTCCATATTGTTTTCCAGAAAGGTTGTACAAGTCGACATTCCCACCATTAACTTTTCATTTTAAATATAAAGGTCATTTTTATTGGTTCCCAGTTTTGCTCTCCTCTTAGGCAGATGAAATAAAAAAAAACAGATATTATTTTAAATACTACTAATAAGGCTATATTCACTGAGAAAAGTATGAATTAGGTCAAATAAAAACAGGCTCTATTAAGTTTTAATGGAATTATAACCCAGGTCATATAATGATAACTGAAGTAGGAATATCCTGTCAAGTCAGAGGCGCAGAGATGAGACTCCAGGAACAAGACGTATTTCTATTAATATTTTTAATAATCACCAGCCAGAGGGGCAACAGATTTTATCTTGGCAGCTGACTGACCACCTAAACAAGGACCCCAACTACCTTATATCCCACCGGATTAAAGGGCAATACAACTTAGAATTAAGTTTATATGGTTTACACTACAAGGACATTTCACATTTTTATCATAGGATTTTAGGATGATAGGGAGGAGACAACTAGGAGCCAAATACCTGCAGGTGGTGCTATCTAGGTGAGGTGAGATAAGCAAAAAAATGGAACAATAACTTAGCCTTCCTGATTAGCCCCAGAAGACAAGGTCTTGTCAGACTTTGAAGTAGCAGAAAAACAAGAAAAACCTGTTTTCTGTCTAACTTGAAGCCGTGTCCATTAGACTTCATCTTGGGCTAGTTACAGCCAACAAGGAAATGTGCAGAGAAATGACCTAGGATAGCATAGTCTGTGTGACTACAGCTTGATAACAGTCTCACTAGGGAATTCTACATACTAACTATTGGGAGACAGTCTCCCTGGGAGACAGTCTCCAGAAAACCCTGTGTATTTATTAACAGACAGTATGCATCAGACCTCACTTCACATACCCTTAGATCTACTTTCTGCCATAATAGCTCAGATAAAAACGATTTCAGTGAGCTCTGAATCACTCCTGCCCCTCTCAATCCTATTCTTTTCTCTGTGATCATAGTGCTATGATTTCCAAATACTGTGGAACTTGGAGCGAGGATAAGGCAAGTAAAACATCACAGTGCTCACTGTTCTTACTAAAATTCAACCCGTTTCATTGCAAATAAATATCGAAGAGGTTTTTTAGAAATCTGTGAAGAACTTCTAGAATTCTTAAGTTGATTTTGTAAGCCTTAGCAAGTATTCTCTGTTTAACAGAGGAGTAGTTTTTTGGCATACCTTACTTTGCATTTTCTCTGAAGTCAGTGGTCTGTGTTTCATAATTACTAATTGCATTGCAACTATTAGATTAATTGACCTACAGTTTTAACTTCAGGCTTCAGTAGTATATATCTTTTAACTTATGGATTGATTTAAGAGCTCTAGGTATAATATTGAGCAGTCCAGTATTAAATTTTTTGGTAAGATGTAGTGGACGTTACCCATGCGTTTGACTATTAAACTTCAGTTGAAGAACTCATTATGTTTATTGTCCTCCTGAAAGCTTGTTGTACATAATATTTCAGTTGTATCAGACTAAAAATCGTAAGACTTCATTTCTGAAGAGAACAGCAATGTACATTCCAGAAGGAATTCTATGTTGTTGTTGTGGAGGTATTCCATACCACCTTAGGATTACAGGTACACAAACACAGTTATTGATTCAAAAATGTGACTCTATGGTAATGCACATACCATGTATGTAGGATATCTGGGTTTCATATCTGGTGCTCCAAAACAAGTATCAAATACTTCATGATCAACTCACAAATAAATGAAAGTGAAAACCAATTCATGAGGTATTTGGTCAAAATAGCCTGGTCAGTTCATGCTTAGGGTATCACTGTCACTGTCTTCCCGTTCATCATCGATTTTCGCGAGCGGGCACCAGTAACATCTCCATATGTCCTGTCTCATGCAAGTAGAGCCCAAGGGCACCTGCTTGCTCCAGGAACATAAAGAGCCTCAAACCATTCCATCAGGTCACAAGAATGAGGTCTATAATTGTTACTGGTATTTGGCATATCAAATATGACATGGGTAGCTTGCCAGGCTCTGCTGTGTGGGTAGATACTCTTGTAGTCATCTCTAAATCCAGCATGTATTGATGAACCATGCGGCCAAGCCGGGCTGTGATAGGCTGGTCGGCTGGGTGGAGTTCTGACGAGGGGGAAGTCCGGATGTGGAAAATGGAGGCCCTCATGGAGTGGGGATCGTCTGGCTTGTTTCGAGGCTCTGCTGGGGTGGCGGGCCAGGGCTAGAACCTGCCATCCCTTCTGGGCGCCTCGTGAGCGACTGGGCACAGTGAGAGCCAGTAGCAGCTCTGCCTCATGTCTGTGAGTCTCCATTGGACCCTATCACGTGCCAATGTAGCCCAATGGCATCTGGTTGATTCAGGAATATGAAGAGCCTCAAACCGTTTCTTCAGGGTCGCAGAGCCAGAGGTTCTTTGTCCTTTTTAGCTTAGGGTATCTTTCCTAATATAGAGCAATAATGAGAAAGGCAATGTAGACAGATACAATATAAAAAGCCTAGCTGTAATTATAATAAGATGAACTAGTTCTGAAGAGAAGACAGAAATAGAAAAAATATATTGAGGGGCCGGAGCGATAGACCAGCGGGTAGGGCGTTTGCCTTGCACGCGCCAGCCCATGCCAGCCCGGGTTCGATCCCCGGCATCCCATATGGTCCCCGAGCACCACCAGGAGTAATTCCTGAGTGCAGAACCAGGTGAAACCCCTGAGCATTCCTGGGTGTGACCCAAAAGGCAAAAGGAAAAAAAAGAAAAATATATTGAAACCTGGGGTTATATTACAGGGCTTTTTCTACCCTGGTGCAGATTTAGGCAAAGAAAATTAGCGGTGTTCAATTGATCTGGAATAGTATAGACTGAAAGTGTATCATAGGTGGGGAATAATTTGTGTGTAGGCTACTCTGCTAGTCAGAAGTAGAACTGCTATTATGTTTCTTTTTCCTGTACTGAGCATGGGGCTTAACTTTTATCTATTTAAATAGGGAAATAAATCTTCACCAATACCTGGCATTATGGGTTTAATAGGTTGTCTACCAAGTAGTGGGGTAAAGCAGACATCTAGAACTTAGCTCTGAAATGCATAGTAACTTCATTACTGAGTACTTAGTTATATTAATTATCTAAGTTATGTATGCAATGATAGGCTGTCGCTGGGTGGAGTTGTGATGAGAGGGAAGTCCGGATGTGGAAAATGGCGGCCCAATGGAGTGGGGAGGGTCATCTGGCTTGTTGTGTGGCTCTGCTGGGGTGGCGGGCCAGGGCTAGAACCTGCCATCCCTCCAGGGTGCCTCATGAGCGGCTGGGCACAGGGAGAGAAAGTAGCAGCTCTGCCCCATGTCTGTGAGTTTCTGGTTCAGCATACCTGGGCCGGATTGAAAAAAAAACTGCTGCATGGTGGGTGTCGATGATCCGGGCTTTGATAGGCTGTCACCGCAAGCGGCCACGTGGTTCATCTATAAATGCTATATTTAGAGGTGACTACAAGGGTATGCCACCTGCACGGCAAGCCTGGCAAGCTGCCCGTGATGTATTTGATATGCCAAATACCAGTAACAATTATATTAGTTCATTCCCATGACCCAATATAATGGTTTGAGGTTCTTTATGTTCCTGGAGCAAGCAGATGCCCTTGGGCTCTACTAGCATGAGACAGGACATATGGAGATATTACTGATGCCCGCTCTAGCAAATAGATGATCAACGGAAGATAGTGATAGTGATAATGATATATGCAGTATCACATGAACAAAGGGACTAAGCCAATATTACTGAAGTTGTATTTGAAATTTTATCAAATCAAAGTGACTCAACCATGTGACTCTAAACTACATTGTGGGAAGAGTTGTTTTGTGATTGAGGTTAAAATGTGCTTAACTACGGTGCAGAAAGAGTGATTTTGTGATTTGAGGCAAATAAAAAAGTAGTAAACAGAAAAAGTTGATGTAAAAGAAATATTGATCTCATTAAAATTGAATAGGCAAAATAATATGACACGATTTAAAAAAATACTAAGGCTAAGGAAGAGAAATCACTGTATCACTGTCTTCCCATTCATCATCGATTTGCTCGAGCTGGCACCAGTAACATCTTCATATGTCCTGTCTCATGCTAGTATAGCCCAAGGGCAGCTGCTTGCTCCAGGAACATAAAGAGCCTCAAACCATTCCATCAGGTCATGGTGATGAGGTCTATAATTACTACTGGTATCTGGCATATCAAATACGACATGGGTAGCTTGCCAGGCTCTGCTGTGCGGGTAGCATACTCTTGTAGTCATCTCAAAATCCAGCATTTATTGATGAACCGCAAGGCGCTTGTGGCTGCGTGAGCTGGGCTATGATAGGCTGGTCTGCTGGATGGAGTTCTGATGAGGGTGAAGTCCGGATGTGGAAAATGGAGGTCCTCATGGACTGGAGGGGTCGTCTGGCTTGTTGTGAGGCTCTGCTGGGGTGGTGGGGCAGGGATAGAACCTGCCATCCCTCCCGGGCGCCTCATGAGCGGCTGGGCACAGTGAGAGCCAGTAGCAGCTCTGCCCCATGTCTGTCTCTGGATCAGCATACCTGGGCTGGATTAAAAAAAGACTGCAGCAGGGTGGATCTCAATGAGCCGGGCTGTGATAGGCTGGTCTGCTGGGTGTAGTTTTGACAGAGAGGGAAGTCCGGATGTGGAAAATGGAGGTCCTCATGGAGTAGGGGGTCATCTGGCTTGTTGTGAGGCTCTGCTGGGGTGGCGGGCCAGGGATAGAACCTGCCATCCCTCCTGGGCACCTCATGAGTGGCTGGGCACAATGAGAGCCAGTAGCAGCTCTACCCCATGTCTGTCAGAGAAATAACAAAACAAAATCATGAAATAAATTTCTCCCAGAAAAATTAAAGTTACAGAGTAATCAGAAATTACTATTAAATTTTAATAGTTTCAAATAGGCAATGAAGATTTTCATTATAAATATAATTCTATATAGTAAAACTCAATAAGAAATCTTGGTAATAAAATGCAGAAATCACTTTTTGAAAGTTAAATAAATGTAATGATTTCTGTGCTTTAGATTGCAGCCGATGGCAAATTTTTGTTTAAAAGACCAAAGAAAGTATCAAGGTAGAATTCTAGAAACATATGAACTACTGTTCATTAAGTGAGGGGTGAATAAAGATATTTTAATATGTAAAAAAATATTTAAAAGAATTTATGGAACAAAACTGATAGCACTCAGCTTACTTACATTCTCTCTCCACTGACTCAAGGAATAGTCTTTGAGCAGAGTTAGGAGTAAGGCATGAACAAGTCTAGGAATGACCTCAAAACAAACAAAATAATAAAAATTTTTACACCCTGCAAAAATTTTTTTAAAAAATCATAGATCAAACAAACATCAATATAAAATTAATCTTTTTTTTCATTTATGTATTTTATTTTGGGGCGACATCTGGCAATGCACAGGAGTTACTAAGGCTATGCACTCAGGAATTACTCCAGATGGTGCTATGGGGATCATATGGGATGCTGAGGCTGGAGCACTGGTCAGCGTCATGCAAGGCAAATGCCCTGCCCATTGTACTATTGCTCCTACCCCAACTGTGATGTTGAGAATTGAACCAAGCTCTGCCACGTGCAAGGTAAGCGTGTTTTCCATTCCATTATCTCTCCAAATCCTTAATTTGTCTTCTTGTATAATTCTTATCATCTCCTTTAAAAAATTAGATCATCTACATTTCTTTCTTTAAATATTTTTTAATCTTCTACACTAGATTTTACAAATATGCATTTAAAATGCAACTACAAAGTGCTGCATGTGTGGCTGTGGTGCTCGGCTGCATCAGCAGGTGGCAGACAGGAGACAGGGTTGTCTACATCCAGGGCTCTGGCCCGTGGGCCCTGGATAGTTGATGGTCTGACATAGAAAAGACTGGGTCCCGTGGGATGAACCAGAGCCACAGCAGAGCCTGACAAGCTACCCGTGGTGTATTTCATATGCCAACAATAATGGACCTCATTCCCAGCGAATGAAGATGCTACACGTGCCTACTTGAGCAAATCGATGAACAAAAGGAAGACAAGTGACAAATGACATTTTATAGTAAATTTGTTTCATGTCACATCTTAAACATTTGGAGGACCAAGAAGAAATGAATCCAAGGATAGCAGAAAAAAAGGAAAAAAAATTAAAACCTGAGCAGAAACGAAACATAGAAATAGAAACTAATAAAAGAATACAAAGACTGAATGCAAACCAGGCTTTCATTTTTGAAAATAACAAAAAAAAAAAGACAGATGAAACTTTGAATAGCCACATGAGGGGGAAATGAAATAGCTGAAATAAATAGGATCAGAAATGAAAAGGGGTCAAATTACAATAGTACGCTCAGAAGCTCAAGACTTCTGTTAAGCTGATAAATCTAGAAGAAATGGACAATTCTTAGAAAGGAATTCTTAGAAATTCTAAGAAATTCTTAGAAATCATGCAATCTTCTAAAACTAAATGATGGCAAAGTAGAAGGCCTGAATGGGTGGGTCACAACCAAAGAAATTGAAACAGTGATTAAAAAATTTCCCTACAAAACAAAAGCCCTGGTCCAGACGGGTTTACTAGTAGTTTGATAAACCTTCAGAAAAGATGTTCCTACTGCTGCTGATCCTTATGCTCTTCCAAAATATCAAGAATCCTTCCTAACACCTTCTACAAAGCTAAAATTACATTGACATCCAATTTAGGACATGTCAATTCTACAAAAGAAAGCTTTAGGTCACGAATCTCCTTCATGGACATAAAAATCCTCAGCAAAACCTTAGTAAACCAATTAGAACAGCAAAGCAAAAAGTCATACAGCGTGATCAAGTGGAATTTTTCCCAGGGATGCTGGATGTTTCAATATGACCAAGCCAATTAATATAGAACAACACATAAGGCAAAGGAAAGATATAAACAGGGATACAGAGAAAGTATTTGACAAATTCTAACATCTATTCATGATTGAAAAAAACAAAACTCAACAAAACAAAATGGAAGGAAATTTCCTCTAGATGAGTAATTGCTGTCTATAAAAGCTCACAGTCTGCATTACTCTTAATGGTAAAAACGGAAAGCTCTTTCACTGACATCAGTTAAAAGCAAGGATGTCCACTGCCTTTACTCTTACTCAGAATTCCATTAGAAGCAGCAGCAATCAGCCAAACAATGAAATGAAAGTGGTCCATCTTGTTTCCAAAAAGGAAGTAAAATTATCTCTATGTGAAGTTGACATGATAGTATCAACTGGAGAAAACCTGGAGTCCACGAGAAAACTCCTGTCTTTTACTGCAAACCATAATTACTAAAAGGAAAGAGACACTTTATGGTTTATATTGCCCTTTCATGAACAGCTTCATAACGGTGATTCAAAAAAAGGAGAGAAAGAGGGAAGAAGTGAGAAAGAGAGAGAGGGAGAGAGAGTGTGTCTGCCTCAGAGGCATTCTGGTGGTGGGGGAGTGGAAAATGTACATTGATGAAGGATTGGTGTTAGAAAATTGTACGACTGAATTCGTATTCTGGACAACTTTGTAAATGATTTTCTCACAGTGATTTAATAAAAACACGCATTAAAAGCTACTGTTTCTAGTATTTTTAAACTATTAGAGGTTTAACACAACCCCCATCCAAATTCAGACAATAATCTTTAAGGGTTTGCTGGAACACCATATGACTGAAAAACCAATTATGAACAACTTATAGGGACCACATTGAATGTGTATAAAGTTCTAGGGAATATTATCATTTTGACAATAGTGATACTTCTTAACCATGAGCAGGGAATGTTTCCCACTTCCTGTGTACTCTTTTATTTCTTGAAGCAGCATTTTGTAGTTTCCTTGTACAGGACTTTACATTGTTATTTAACCTAACTCTTATGTATTTGACTTTCTGTGGCACAATTCTGAATGGGATCATTTTCTTAAAATTCCTTTCTTCTCTTTTGTTATTTGTATATAGGAAAGCCATTGGTTTTTCATTTTGATTCTGTACCCTGCTAGTCTACTCTAGATACTTATTGTTTCTAGGAGCTTTCTTTGTATAGAGGTTAGGGTTTCTAGTTATAGTAACACGTATTCTGCAAATAGTGATAGTTTGACCTCTTCCTTGCTGATCTTTATCCCCTTAATGTCTTTTTTCCCTCTGATTGCAATGGCAAGTTCTTGAGTACGATATTGAATAGAAGTGGTGAGAGTGGGAAATCTTTTCTTGTCCCAGGTCTTGGGGAGGCATTCAATTTTCCTATTGAGAATGATGATCGTTGTGGGATTTTGTTAGATGGATTTGACTATATTGAGGAAGGTTCCTTCGATTCCCATTTTATGGAGATGAAGAGAATTTTTATATGCCTTTTGGCCATTTGCCACCTGTATTCTTAATGACATAAAGAGAATTTTCATGCTTCATTTTCTCGATTAAGTCACGGCTATGCATTTTCTGAAAACATAAAAATTTGTCACTGTGTTCTCAATTCAGTCCTTTTTCTAGAGTCTTTATTCCACTATCACATCGAATAAAGGGGGCAATAAGAGAGAGATGAGAAGCAGGAGTCAGGCGTTCAGGTACATTCGTGTGTGTGAGACATGGTGTTGGGAATAGGGCACTGGTGGAGGGATGGGTGCTGGAACACTGTAGGACTGAATCCCAACTATAAACATCTTTGTAGTGGCACATCTCATGGTGGCATAATAAAAATATAAAGAAAAAAGAACTTGATGCTAATAAAAAGGTAAAGTGATATTCATGATACTCTTCCAGTATCAGTATTGTGAACCACAGTACCTAAAACTAAAAGTAGTCAAGGAAGAGAGAGATAAAGAGATAGAGAGAAAGGCAGGCTGGCAGTCATAAGGTCAGCAGGAAAAAAAGACACTGGTGTTGGATGTTGGTCGTGCATGATGTACACTGGTGAAACAATGGGTGTTGTAACATTATATGATTCAAAAACAATCAAAAATTTGTAACTGTAAATCTCACTGTGATTTAGTTTCACTTGTATCACTTCACTTGTCTTCCTGTTGTTCATCGATTTGCTCGAGCAGGCACGACTAACATCTTCATACTTCCTGTCACATGCTAGTGTAGCCCAAGGGCATCTGCTTGCACTAGGAACACGAATAGTTTCAAACCAGTCTTTCAGGTCATAGGAATGTGGTCTATAATTGTTACTGGTTGTTAGCATATCAAATACAACATGGGTAGCTTGCCAGGCTCTGTCATGCGGGTGGTTTTCTCTCAGTAGTAGGCTCTCATCTTTTGATTTACTGATGAACCACAATGGGGAGAAATTGGCATTTCTCTTGGGTGGAGCTCTGATGAGCTGTGGATTCCGGATGTTGAAAATGGCGGCTCTCATGGTGTGGGAGTTGCCTCTGGCTTCTTGCGAGGCTCTATTAGGATGGTGAACCAGGGCTAGAACTTGCCTTCCCTCCAGGATGCCTCATGATCAGTTGAGCACAGGGAGAGTCAGTAGAAGCTCTGCCCTGTGTTTCTGTGTCTGTGGTTCCAGCATACCTGGGTTTGAAATAGGCTTCACTGTAGGGTGGGACTCTGATGAACAGGGCTTGAGATTAGCTTATTTCTTGTGTGGAGTTCTGACTCCACCCAATACATATTATATGTATAATATATTGTTGGAGGACAGGTTTAGCTATTCTGGGAGTTTTGTTGTTTTGCCTACTCACAGCTTAATCTTATTTAAGCCAAGGTTCATTCTAATGAGACCCTCTCTTCTATGTAAACACTGCTAGAGGGTGTCAGTTACAGAAGTCACCTTGATTGAATAACTTCTGACTTATACATCTACGAAAACTTCTATGTTTTCTAGATTGGGCACAGCTCCTCTTTATACCCACTGCACCCAGTGTGGGACAGTTAGAATTTACCAGGAGACTACCACCCTGGCTACGCTGAGACTATAGGAAGACTATAGGAAGGATCATACTAGTTTGCTCTAAGCAGGTGAGTGTGACCCTTTCAGTACGAGAACAAGATACTCAGAATCACCCTGGTGCAGATAATAATAAGAAGGACCTTGTGGGTACCATCTAGATTACATGAAGCTCATGAAGTTAAGATACATTACTTTATACCAGCCCCTGCCTCCAGTGTTTTACATAAGAGATAATCTTGGTAGAAAGGATTAGTCCTTGGCATAACCTTTGTTTATACCTGAAGTAGGGTGTGGCACTACACTCTGTTTAGAGATCTTTGTTGACATGACCCTCCAGGTTGGATTACTTTGGTGTATATAAGGGGGACTGACTTGAGGCCCCTTCACCTTCAACTTTTGCCTTTTGGGCCTTTTAGCTTTCGGCTTTTTGGCTCCTCAGCCTTGCGGCTTTTTGCTTTTTGCTTTTTGCTCTTTGGCCTTTTGCTCCTTCTTCTAGGAAAGACTCAGCTCGGGTGAGATCCTCTCTCTTTGGTGGGAGACTTAGGCTCTCTTGTATGGTCTAAGTTCGGACCAGAGCTAGAGTTTGTTCATTATATTGGATTGCTATGGAAGAGCTTTTGTACTATTAAAGCCTTTTTGGAACTGCACTGGACTCGTGAGTTTTCATCTGTTCTCCGGTGTCCTTGGAGGTAGAAGAGAACATCTGTCCTGACACTGTCAGGGACCCCGGCGGCGTACCCGACAATATATCATATATTAAATTAAAATCCACCAAGGAGGTCAATAATGGGTATATATAGATATATAACTTGTCAATATCAGAAGTAAAAATGTGAGCATCATATTTGATTCCATTTATTTTGTCTGCTACATATCACATTAACATCACCTAATGAAGAAAAATATATGATCGTGGAAATTAATGCATCTTTTAAAAATCCAACATCCGTTCATACATCAGCAGGCATTCCCCACCATGATATCTCGTGCTTATGTATAGGCACTAAATATTGCTCAGAATTCAGTCTTTCCATAGAGATTGAGCAAGAAAAATTCTCATCTACAGTGAATGACGGTGCCTTTTACACCATATTTTTGCTAGTGCTGGTTGTTTCTACTCTGTCATTCTTACTGGATGGCAGGGTAGCTGCCATTCAACTAACTTATTATTTTGATTTTTATTTCCCTGATAATATGTGGTGCCAAAAACTTTCTCATATGATTACGGGCCACTAAATACTAACAAAATATACAAAATAATTTATTTAGATGTATGAACAAAAACTACTTAAAATTTTATTTTGTCACTTGTCACTTGTCTTCCCATTGTACATTGATTTGCTGGAGTGGGCGCCAGTAATGTCTTCACTGGTCCGTGTCACGTGCTAGTGTAGCATACGACAGTTCTTGCATTACTCTCAGTTCTTGCATTTACTCTCAGTTCTTGCATTTACTTATGGACTAAGTGTAAGTAGTAAATATAGTAAAATATGTTATAGTAAGTATAGTCAAATATTAGTTAGAATATAGTAAAATATAAGTTAACTAAAGGAAGAAAAGGGACTATGATATTAAAAATATTGATAGTGCCTATAGAGATAGTACAGCTGGTTAGGCCTCAGCCTTGCATGCAACCTTCCTGGGTTCTGTCTCTGGCACCTCCAGTCTTCTGAGCCTGGCTGGCAGTGATCCCTCAGTCCAGAGCCAGGAGTGAGCATACTGTGAGCATACTGTGCCCTTGCAACCCCCACAAAAAAAAGAAAGAAAAAGAATGTTGCCAAGAGCTTTATAAGCTTGTGAGCTATTTAATTGTATATATATCACTGTATCACTGTCTTCTCGCTCATCATCGATTTGCTCGAGCGGGCACCAGTAACATCTCCATATGTCCTGTCTCATGCTAGTAGAGCCTAAGGGCATCTGCTTGCTCCAGGGACATAAAGAGCCTCAAACCATTCCATAAGGTCATGGGAATGAGGTCTATAATTGTTACTGGTATTTGGCATGTCAAATACGACACGGGTAGATTGCCAGGCTCTGCCATACGGGTGGCATACTACATTATTATTAACAAAAGTATAAGTTTATTTACATTTCTTTGTATTTTCCTATATACTGTAGTAAAATCAGTATAGCAAGATTTCCATTTTATTCAACTTTCAGGAAAAAACACCAGTTAAGCTGAACTATGAAATCGCAATAGGTGTCTTGTGATGCAAAATTAATATAAAGAAAAATGCTCAGCAGAAAAAAGCATGGGCTTTATTATGTGAAATTCTGAATGCCAATGAAGGCTGCCCCTTGGGCACTGATGTGTCTGATGCTTGGACTCCATGGCTCTGTGGGCCCTAGTGGTGACCGTCCTAGCTCACATGCACCCGGCCCCAGCCCCGTCTCCCCAGTCTCCTCCCTTCTGATCCTCCCTGGGCAGCAGAGCCTCGCAACAAGCCAGACGACCCCCCCCACTCCATGAGGGCCTCCATTTTCCACATCCGGACTTCCCCCTCGTCAGAACTCCACCCAGCAGACCAGTCTATCACAGCCCGGCTCAGTGCGGCTGCAAGCGGTCACGCGGTTCATCAATAAATGCTGGATTTAGAGATGACTACAAGATTATATATACTTACAAAATATAAAATCATGACACTCTTGCAATTTTAACAGAATATATAATAAAATTTAAGGAAGAATTTAAAGAAAAATGAATATTCAAGAGTTAGGATCATACAAATGTCCTTGCCTTATTTGATAGGTGGATAGAGATGTAAGTTTAGACAGTTTGAAATACCTATAGTTAATAGATACAACTATTTATATATCAAAGAAAAGAAATAAAACTTATTTTTAATTAGCAGAGGGCAAATTGAATAAAGAAAAAATAGAAATTCCAGGAAAATTGTGAGCGAACAAAAATAAAAGCCAAATAAAAACATTTTATAAATGCAAGGAAAAGGATTAATATGGCATGCCTATATGAAAATAAATAATTAATTAGAATGTAAGATAAATTTATTTTTTTATTAAGTATGGCTTATGAAATTTATTTAAAACATAAAGAAGTATATGTATTACACATACAAATTATACCTCTAAAAGAAAGCAAAGAGCTTCTTTGCTAAGACCCTTTTCTGGGTACCCTGGACTAGTACTACTACTGTTGAACTACTGTTGGACTACTACTACTGTTGAAAAATAACAAATTAGGTCAGATGGCATCTGAAATTCAAATGATAGCGCCCACAAATCTTTAGTAACAATTATGAAACAGACGATTTCATATGCTCTGACATACAGGGATAGAATTCCACTAAATCACTGCGTTCAATCAAACCTCAAGAATAAAGACAAATTTACATCATAAGGAGCTAAATAGGAAAAATACAACTTCATGATTTTTTGTATTGATGAATATAAGGGAACTGTTTATAATTAATTAATTAAAAGTAATTTTCTCTGCAAAAAAAGATAGTTCACAGAATTCAGTTCTTTGTAATTCTTTTAACTTACATTATCTGAAACTCTTCAGAACATATGCACACATATAAAAATGCAAAACTTTTATTAGGAATTTGTAAGGGCATTAACAGTCAACTCATGGAGCAGAACAACTAAATGTTTAATAAATATGCCTATCGTCATTGTTAAACAGGAAATACAAGTTAAAATAATCAGGCACCTCTTTTATGATGTATGACATGGCAAGAAAGATATTGTATATGTTTTATTATATTCTTTCTCATTTCTTCCTTCTTCAACATTTCCTTCTTCTATACTGGACAATTTTGTTTTCTCTTTGGTCCTTCACACACACTTCCTGAGAGAAGGAAATAAGGGGTTTGGGATGAGTTTGAAATGAGGAACTGAGTATGTAAAACTTAAACCTTTATTCTTTACTTCTTCTTTTTGGAGTCTAAAGCAAGGTTGAGCACCTCTTGTGTATTCCTTTGTTTCAAGTTTCTCTTTCCAATATGTCAAGTGAAAATAATAACTTGCAGGATTACATGTACTGTGTGAGATTATTTAAATAAAATTTAAAGCTAATGAAATGATGCCATAATATAATTAAAGGAAGAAGAAAAATATAAAATATTTTGTGTACCAGTTTCTGTGTTGTGAGATACCTCATTGTCTTTTTTGATTTGTGTCTCCCTGATGATTAATGATGACTAGCACTTTTTCATATGCCTTTTGGCTATCACGAATTTTCTTCTTTTTTGGAACTTTCTGTTTATTTTTTCTCCCCATCTTTTGATGGAATTGTCTGTTTTCTTCTTGTCAAGTTCTACCAATGCCTGATATATCCTGGATATTAACCCCTTATCAGATGGGTGTTGGGTGAATATCCTCTCCCAGTCTGTGAACTGTCTCTGTGTCTTCATCACCATTTCTTTTGAGGTGTAGAAGCTTTTCAGTAATAAATGCTGGAGCTCAGAGGTGACTACTAGAGTATGCCACCTGCACAGCAGAGCCTGGCAAGCTACCCGTGTCGTATTTGATATGCCAAATACCAGTAACAATTATATACCTCATTCCCACGACCTGATGGAAATGTTTGAGGCTCTTTATGTTCCTGGAGCAAGCAGCTGCCCTTGGGCTCTACTCGCATGAGACAGGACATATGGAGATGTTACTGGTGACCGCTTCAGCAAATCGATGATGAATGGGAAGACAGTGATACAGTGATATTTATAAAAGCATTGGGATCTCTTTTGCAGACAGATAGGAAAAGGGATCAGATTGGCAAAATATACAAAAAGAATTTTGACAGTTTATTTAAAACTGTTTCTTTAAAAAATTCTGGAGTCCTAGAGAAAGAATGCATGGGTAAAATGTTTGCCGTGTGCATAACCAACCCAGGTTTTATTCCAGCCATAGCATCTGGTCCCCTCCCACCCTCAGCACTACAAAGGGCTGATCCCTAAGCAAATATTCCAGGAGTAAGCCCTGCACACAAAATACTGTGACCACACAATGGAAAACAAAACAAAACAAAACAATCTAGAGCAAACTTTTCAGTATATTAACATTTGTTAGATCTGGGTGCTAGGTACACAAATATAGGTTACTTTTTTATATTTTTCATATTTTGTTATTTAATAACAAAATAGAGATAATGAATGTTAACTTTAATATGAAAACTTCAGTTTGTCATTGGGAAGTTGAGAAGTATTTCCTAGTGTCTTTTGTTGTTGTTGTGCTACAACCAGTGATGCTCAAGGGGTTATTCCTGCCTCTACGCTTAGGAGTCACTTCTGGTAGTGCTCAGGGTACCATATGCAATGCCAGGAATGGAACATAGGTTGGTTGGGTGCAAAGCAAGGGTTCTACCTAGTGGGCTATCTCTCTGTCCATCTCAGATGTGTCTTTTAAGGACCAGACATATTGCACATCATTGGACCTCTCCCTTGTACCTGGGGCCCAGTGGCAGTCAGGTACAGGACCACACACACAGTATTGGAGGGGCGGGCTAACAATCTCTCCTAACTCTCCATAAAAGGTTTTTTCCCTTGAATACAAAGAAGGAGCTGTTGGTATGTATTTTGCAAAAAAGAAAAGAAAAAAAATTTTTTTCCAGGTTTTTAAAAAGTGAAGCTTTAAAAAAATTTCTTCCAGTTTCTAGAGTTGAGTTTATATGAAAACATGCTCATCATCACTAATCATCAGAGAGATGCAAATCAAAACAACAATAAGATACCATTTTACACCACAGATTCTGGCACATATTCAAAAGACCAAGAACAACAAGTGCTGGCAAGGATGTGGAGAAAAGGGACACTCATCCATTGTTGGTGGGAATGCCGGCTGGTACAGCCTTTCTGGAAAACAATATGGACATTCCTCCAAAGACTAGAAATTGAACTCCCATTTGACCCAGCCATACCACTCCTGGGAATCTACTCTGGGAAACCAAAAATACGTAGCGGAAACATCATCCCTACTTTTATGTTCATAGCAGCATTATTTACAATAGCCAGAATCTGGAAGCAACCAGAGTGCCCGAAAATCAATGACTGGATAAAGAAGCTTTGGTACATCTACACAATGGAATACTATGCAGCTGTTAGGAAAAATGAAGTTATAAAATTTGCCTGTAAATGGACATGGAGAAGATTATGTTGAGTGAAATTATCCAGAAGGAGAGTGACAGATACAGAATGACTGCATTTATTTGCATAACATTAATATATATGTACATATTATGATACCAATATCCAAGGTCAAGTGAAACATATATCAGGAGGTCTTGTCAAAGGTGGAAATTATCACAAACGTGTGGGAGTCAGAGGCTAGGTAAGACAGAAAATGGAACAGTGTGCTAACAATTGTCGAGGGTACTAATGCAAATCTAGAACTGAGCACTAAATAGAGGCAAAAAGATACACATGACAACCCTTTAATGTATGTTCTTTAATCCATAGTCTGGAAGGGAAGGAAAAAGAAAGAGAGAGAAAGGGAAAGAAATAAAGAACCTTCCATGGAGGAAGGCTGGGGGAGGGGGAGGGAACCGGGACGTTGGTGGTGGGAGATGGGCACTGGTGGAGGGATGGGTGCTGGAACACTGTATGACCAAAACCCAAATATGAACTTTTTAATTCTATATCTTTGTAATTGTAAAAATAAGAAATTTTTCAAAAAGACAGAGAAGGGAACAATGTGCTAATAATTGTTGAAAGTGCTAATACCAACTAGAACTAAGCATTAAATACAGACAAAAAGATACACATGATAACCTCTAAATGTATGTATTGTAATCCACAATGTGTAAGAGAAGGAAAAGAGAAAGAGAGAGAAAGAGAAAGAGATAAAGAACCTGCCATAGAGGCAGGCTGGGGAGGGGGGAGGGAATCGGGGGCATTGGTGGTGGGAAATGGGCACTGGTGGAGGGATGGGTGCTGGAACATGGTATGGCTTAAACCCAAACATGAACATCTTTGTAATTGTATATCTCATGGTGGTATAATAAAATATTTTTTAAAAGAAAAAAAAGAAATTAGGGCTAAATTATCTGTGTATAGTTCTATGCAGTACTTGCTCTGATTTTCTGTGAAAATGGGTGGTTTTCAATAAGTCATATATTGAAAGAAAACTTACATGGCAGCAGCTGAAATCTTTAGTCTTTTTTTGGGTGGGGGTTGTAATCTGTCCTGCTCCTCAATGGCTTCCTAGTTTTTCTTTTTTCTTTTCTTCCTCTGTTTGATCAATATCGTACTTAGTATAGTGTATATAGATAATGATAGAAAAATAGCAGGTATTTATCTTCGTAGCAATGACTTGGAGTGCATCTCTAGTGAGTGCCTATTCCTCAGACCAATAGTATATATCTAATCCTTTTCTGTTTCTTCAGGAAGAGATGCTTAAAATCAGCACTGAAACCCTCCAAAACCATTCCCTCTTCTGCTGCATCCCATACTCTTTGCCCCTGTTCTTTCTGACTCATTTCCATTCTTTAGTTATTCCCTCTCTCCTTGGCTTCAAGCTTTGGCCCCAGACCTTAGTTAAAATACAGACACTTTATACATCCATGAATTCAACCTAGTATGACAATGTGCAAACTAACCGTACCCTGATGAAGTTTGGTATCTATGTTCTTCCTCCTAGATTACTGAGATCATATTGATTGCCCTGGACTCAGCCTTTCATCCCTATACTCCTGTTTCTCTTTTGACCTCTCCTGCTTCTCGCATACCAGCCTCCCCTCTTCCTGACCCACTGCTCCTCAGTGACTGCTTTGAAAGGAAATTTCACAATCATCTTGACTCTGGGGCCTCTAACACTGAAAAGGAAACGGCCTGCCTGCTTCTGATAAAGCAGTCCTAGTAATTTCAGCCTAGACTCCCTAAACTAAATAATTTTTTCAAAGCCAAATATGTTTATAAATATTTTATAGAAACCTAATGTGATTTTTTAAAATTTTTATTATATCACCCTGAGATAGACAATTACATAGCTGTTCATGATTGGGTTTCAACAACACAATGTGATTTTTAAAATACTATTTCAGTGTAAAAGTAATATTATGTAAACTATACAATATAGACAAGAAAAAGAAGATAATAAAAAATAATTTCAACCCAATTAATGTGAAGTGACTAATATGTTAGTGCATAATTTTCTCAATTGTTTATCTTCCCTGCAATTACACAAATATATTTACATATATGAAAATATGTGTGTACACACAGATACACATAAATAGTGCACAAAAACTCATAGAAACCTATATAGAGACTTACGTTTATCATATGTGGTTAGATTATGTATGATGTTTCCCATATAAATGATATATGATGGTCATTTTCCATGTTACCAAATATTCCATTACAATAATTTTACTGGTTGTCTTTTATCCATTATCCACATACCAATATGTCAGGGAACGCCGCTGGTGTCCCCCAACAGTATCAGGACAGAGGTTCTCTTCTACCTCCGAGGACGCGGGAGAACAGATGAAAACTCACGAGTCCGGTGCAGTTCCAAAAATGGCTTTTAATAGTACAAAAGCTCTTCTATAGCACTCCAATATAATGAACAAACTTTAGCTCTGGTCCGAACTTAGACCATACAAAAGAGCCTAAGTCTCCAACCAAAGAGAGAGGATCTCACCCGAGCTGAGTCCTACCCAGATGATGGAGCAAAAGGCCAAAGAGCAAAAAGCCAAAAGTCAAAAGCCACAAGGCTGAGGAGCCAAAAGCCACAGGAGCCAAAAAGCCACAGGAGCCAAAAAGTTGAAAGCTAAAAGGCCCAAAAGGTCAAAAGGTAAAAGTGGAAGCGTGAAGGGGCCTCAAGTCAGCCCCCTTATATACACCAAAGTAATCCGATTTGTGACAGGGAGGGTCATGTCAACAAAGAACTCTAAACAGAGTGTAGTGCCACACCCTATTGAAGGTTACCCCAAGGACTAATCCGAGATTATCTCTTATGTAAAACGCTGGAGAGAGGGGGCTGATATAAAGTAATACATCTTAACTTCATGAGCTTCATGTAATCTAGATGGTACCCACAAGGTCCTTCTTATTATTATCTGCACCAGGGTGATTCTGAGTATCTTGTTCTCGTGTACTGAAAGGGTCACACTCGCCTGCTTAGAGCAAACTAGTATGATCCTTCCTATAGTCTTCCTATAGTCTCAGCGTAGCCAGGGTGGTAGTCTCCTGGTAAATTCTAACTGTCCAACGCTGGGTGCAGTGGGTATAAAGAGGAGCTGTGCTCAATCTAGAAAACATAGAAGTCTTAGTAGATGTATAAGTGAGAAGTTATTCAATCAAGGTGACTTCTGTAACTGCCACACCGTCTAGCAGTGTTTACATAGAAGAGAGGTCTCATTAGAATGAACCTTGGCTTAAATAGATTAAGCTGGGAGTGGGCAAGACAACAAAGCTCCCAGGTTAGCTAAACCTGTCCTCCAATACCAATATATAACTTGACCACTGTTCAATAGTAGATTATTTTAAAAATAATTTTGAGATAACATTACATTATAACATTATATAAATTTAAGATGTGTATCATTAGAAGTCAACTTTCTTCTTTTTGAAAGTTTCTGTTGATTTATTCTCCTCATTTTTTGATGGGGTTAGCGGTTTTCTTCTTATAAAGTTCTACCAGTGACTGATCCTTGATATTAACCTCTTATCAGATGGTATTGAGTGAATATTCTTTTCCAGTCTGTGGGCTGTCTATGTCTGTTGCTAACCATTTCTTTTAAGGTGCAGAAGCTTTTCAGTTTATATAATCCCATTTGTTTATCTTTACTTATATTTACTCAGTGGTGTTTCATCTTTGAAGATGGCTTTAGATTTGATGTCATAAAGTATTTTCCTATGTTTCCTTCTATGTACCTTATAAATTATTGTCTGATGTTGAGATTTTTGATTCATTTTGATCTGACCTTTGGCATGATGTTATAAAAGGTGTAATTTCATTTTTTATATGTAGCTGTCCAGTTTTCCCAGAACAACCTGTTGAAGAGTCTTTCTATGCTCCAATAAATATTTTTTGATCCTTTATCAAAGATTAAGTGATCATATATTGAAGAGAGTGTGTCAGGATATTCAGTTCTATTTCATGGGTCTACAGGTCCGTCTCTATACCAATACCATGCCTTTTTAATTATGACTGCTTTGTAGTAGATAGAGCAGTGTTGAAGTCTCCAACTATTATTGTGCTACTGTTAATGTCTTCTTTGAGGTCTCTTAGCAGTTGTTTTATGTATTTTGCTGGCCCCTCGTTGGGTGCATATATGTTTAGTAGTGTAATTTCTTCCTGTAGTAGAGTTTGAAATTGGGGGAAAGTGATACCTCCCATATTATTTTTCCCAAAGATTGATTTAGCTATTTGTGGGTGCTTATTATTCCATACAAATTTCAGGAGTGCTTGGCCAACTCCTTTGAAAAATGATATGGGTATCCCTAAAGGGACCGCATTGAATCCATATAAAGCTCTAGGGAGTATTACAATTTTTATGATCACATAATTTTAATTATATTAAATTAGTTTACATAATATAAACCACAGTAAAACCAATTTATCTCACACTAACATCAAATGATCATAATTTATCTTCTTTTTTTCTGCAATTAACTCAAAGCTCACAATGCTACTAAACTTTGACTATTAATATGTAAAAGAGCAAATGAAAAACAATTTATATACCTTTTCTTTGCTTTTTTGGGTCACACGCGGCGATGCTCAGGGGGTTACTCCTGGCTCTGCACTCAGGAATTACTCCTGGTGGTGCTCGGGGACCGTATGGGATGCCGGGGATTGAACCTGGGCCGGCTTAAGCCGGCCAGTGTGCAAGGCAAACGCCCTATCCGCTGGGCTATCGCTCCGGCCCCTTATATGCCTTTATACTAGTTGCTCCCTTGTCTGTAATTTTATTTCTTCTCCTTTCTCACCAGGGAGTACCATATTATCTGTTGAAACCCATTTATATTGTTGAATAGTAAAGCACTTCCTTTATTTTTTCCTATGTGCATGAAATATGAAGCATATCAGAATTAATCTTTATCCCCAGAAACTAATACCATCATTGACATCATAAGCATAAATGAAGTATTATCAATTGACAAATAGCTACTATTGAACAAAAGCAACAGGAATACATCTCTGACATTTTTTCTTGCTATATAAAATAATTCTAATAGATTTTTAAAAATATTTTATACCACCGTGAGATATACAATTACAAAGATGTTCATGTTTGGATTTCGGTCGTATAGTGTTCCAGCACCCATCCCTCCACCAGAGCCCCTTTCCCAAAACCAGTGTCCCCTATTCCATCCCCCTCCCTAGCCTCTCCTCTATGGCAAGCTCTTTATCTCTTTTCTCTCTTTCTCTCTCTTTCTCTCTCTCTCTTCTCTTACACATTATGGATTGCAATACATACATTTAGAGGTTATCATGTGTATCTTTTTGCTTGTATTCAATGCTCAGTTCTAGGCTGGTATTATCACTTTTTACAATTATTAGCTCACTGTTCCCTTCTCTGTCTTACCTAACCTCTGACTCCCACCCGTTTGTGGTAGATTTCACCTTTGACAAGACCTCCTGATTCGTGTTTTGCCAGACCTTGGTATTATTAGTATACTATATATAATGCATTATATATAATGCATTATATATTATAAAATACTATATATTGCATTATATTACATATATAATGCATTATACATATATAATGCAATATATTATATATTGTATATATAATACTATATATATTGCATTATATATAATGCAAATAAATGCAGTAATTCTATATTTGTCTTTTTCCTTCTGACTAATTTCACTCAACATGATACTCTTCATGTCCATCCTTTATAGGCAAATTTCATAGCTTCATTTTTCCTAACAGCTCCATAGTATTCCATAGTGTAGATGTACCAAAGTTTCTTTATCCAGTCATCAGTTCTCAGGAACTCTGGTTATTTTCAGAGTCTGACTCGTGTGAATAGTGCTGCTATAAAAATAAAAGTGCAGATAGTGTTTTCACTGTGTGTTTTTTGCTTCCAGGTTATATTCCCAGGAGTGGTATGGCTGGGACAAATGGGAGCTCAATTTTTTAGTCTTTGTTGAATGTCCATATAGCTGTACAATTTTGATTATGCTCATTCTCCCAATCCATTAGCAGGGAATGTGTCTTCATTTCCTCAGGTTCTCTTTTATTTCTTGAAGCAACATATAGTTTTCTTTGTATAGATCCTTCATATTATTCTTAGTAAAACTGATTCCCTAAGTATTTTATTTTCCTGGTGTAATAGTGAATGGGATCATTTCTTTAATATCCTTTTCTTCTCTTTCATTATTTGCATATAGGAAATTCACTGACTTTTGAGTATTGATTCTGTACCTTGCCACACTACTATAGGAATCAATTGTTTTCATTAGCTTTTTGGTAGAGAATTAGGATTGTCTACTTATGATATCATGTCATCTGCAAATAGTGACAACTTGACTTCTTCCTTGCCTATCTGGATGCCCTTAGTTGTCGGGGCACACCGGGTCCCCGACAGTGCCGGAAGCTGAGTTCCCTTCTACATCTGAAGCCGGCGAGGAATGGATGAAAACTCAGGAATCCGATGCAGTTTTAAAAGGCTTTACTTATCACAGGTTCAGGCATACAAATCAGCAAAAGGAAAAGCCCAGTGCTTAGGATTCCAGGCTAGAACCCCAGCCACGTGTAGGCCAAAATGGCGGCCACCACGTGTAAAGGCCTTGTAAAAGGAGAAGACAAGACTTCCAAGAAGGGTGAGCGCTCACAAAAGAGAGAGCCCCACAAAGAAGCGCGGGGAGAAAGGAAACAGGCTAGTTTTATACCCCTGCCACTCAGACCTTCCTCCCACTGTTATGGAAAGCAGGGAGGGTCAAATGCCCTTAGGTAATCCCTCCCTGCACCTCACCTAGGTCCTTTAGTATGCTAATGTTCTGAGCCAAGATCTGCCTGGAAATGCCTTTATAGGGTAGAGAAGGGGGTTTCTGAGATGGCATGTCTCTGTACCAAAGACTGATACTAATGCCAGTTAAATATTTCTCCAAGCCTTCATAAGTTCTCTTCTACTTCATTGTAGTTTTGTATTTTAGTTGCCTTTGAGTATATCAGGGAGCCATGCTTGTTTGCTTGGAAGCAAACAGCATTTCTCTCTGGTCTAATTACCCAGGGGTCCTGCATGGCCAGGCTAATATGCTGGTAAGATCTAGCTAGTCCCACGATGATTGTGGTAGCATGGGAGAATATTTATACCAGCTAGTACAGCATACATGGTCAGATAAACTGCCACATTTAGACTACCCCCTTATCTACGAAGTGATTTGCAGGCGGAAATTCAGTGCATATGCAGCGGCCCTTAAAGGAGTCCTGCAACATGTTGTCT
>JAJIBD010029112.1:0-36208 GCA_021461705.1 Cryptotis parvus
ACACTACTTATTTTTCCGTTAGATTTCATGTTCTGAAGCATCCTGTTGTCCAAACAGTTTTGTTTCTCTTCCAGGCGTATATAGCGCACTGAATTTGTTGAGCTTTTTCCCATTGGCACATGGAAAACGAGGAAAGCAGCATTTCACTCTTTTGGAGCAGCATAAAGGAATGAATGTGGGTTTGACATCCTCTTTAATCCAGAGAGACCTACACAGTGCACCAGAACACGACTGCGAGCTTCGCCTCTGTTGTTCAGCGAAGATGAGTTGCAATAGTACTGTTTTGTGAATAGTGCTGTCGAGGTTTGCCTATCCTACGCCTTTTAAGCGCACCATTCTAACCATCAGTGTGTTAACCAGTGCGCCGTTTGCATGGATAAAAAGCTTTGTATTAGTGACCGGCAATGTTGCTGCATAGGGAACAGTGCTGGCGTGGACCACCTACACCTCCCACGTCGACCTGGGAACCAGCGGCATCATTCGTAAAATATTGGGTCATACATCAGTTTCTTACGTGTTAAAAAACAAGTTTGTTACCGAGTGTGCACTGCACTGCCCACGTTGTGTTAAGCGAGTTTGTCATGTTTCGTACTCATTGTTTTCCATTAAACTTCACCGGTCTGAAGTGTCCTCTGTGTCCAAACAGTTTGGTTTCTCTTCCTCGGAGGCGCACCTGTGAGAGCCTTTCCCATTGAAATACATGGAAGAAGCAGAAAGTGGTATTTCTCTTTTAAGCCAGAAGCATTCCAGTAGTTCGATCGTTTTTGTCTCTACGTGCAACGTTGCCAGTTGCTGGCGGCTTGGGGAAAGAAAGGGGATCTCTGTGGTGGAGAAAACAAACTGTGAGCTTTCACAGTTAAAGCAAGCTCAAGCTCAATTGTTTCCAGAACACATTATGTTTTTGTTCTTAGTCCTTATTTGCAATGATTGCACTGTAGATGCATTAGAGCTTTCTTTGTATTACATGGGCATAAGATCCATTTCTAACCAGGCAGGCATAATGGAAGTGCACAGCGTGTTAGCACCATAACCCACCTCAGGTTGCCCTTGGAAACAAAGTGACAATGTCTCGTGATAGGTAAAAATACGGGGTCATACCTATGTTTCTGTGTTAACTGCGCGGTGCACCTTGCTAAACTGTCTTCTTTTTAACATAAACAAAAGGTATGACCGCATTTTTCGAATCTGATACATTGTCACTTTTGTTGCCAAGGACAAGCAGTTTGAGAAGCAGGGTTCAACACTTTCTCCCGTAAAGTAGCATTTCTCTTTTAGACAGCATCATGGAAGTTCACCCGGCGTGTGCTCTCCCCACCTCAGTTTGACCTTGAGAACAAAGTGGCAATGTTTCGAATTCATGAAGTGGGGGGTCATACTTTTATTTGCTTATATTGTACAAAAACAGTTTGAAGCTTGGGGTGCTCTGCACTGCTCATAAGTAGCACATTTCTCTTTTAGAGCGTAATGGAAGTGACGAAGTGCACAACCTGTGCGCTTTGACTCTTTGACCTTGGGACCAAAGTGACAATGGATCATATTCGTAACATGCAGGTCATATCTTTTTGTTCCTTATGTCTTAAAAAAGCAGTTTCAAGCACTGTGCACTGCAACTCGTTGTAGAGTGCTGCGTTTGAAATGTTCACGCTGCTGTTACCATTAGGCTTGCGTTAAGCAAGTGTCCTGTGTGTCCAAGCAGCTTTCTTTCTCTTATGGGCATATAGTAATCTGTGGTGCATTGAGCCTTTACCGTGAAGCACGTGGAAACGCCCAGTAGCATTTCACTTAGAGGGCATAGCAGTGCAGAGCGTGTGGCCATATACCCACACCTCACTTTGACCCAGAACAAAGAGATGTGTATCGAGTAAATGGCGCGGGTCATACGTTTGTTTCTTATGTGTTAAAGAAAACAGTTTGAAGCATTATTGCACTGCACTGCCCTTTGTAGTGCGTGCGTTTGAAATGTTGACACCACTTATTTTTTCCATTGGTTTTCACTTTTCAAGTGATACCGTGTCCAAACAGTTTTGTTCTTCCTCGCCAGAATAGAACTCTGTAGTGGCGTTAGAGCTTTTCCGTAATAATACTTGGAAAACGCAGAAAGTAGCACTTCTATTTTACAGGGCATAATGGAAGTGCATAGCGGTAGCGCTTACACCGCACTTTGACCTTGGGAACAAAGTGACATCATATCGTATTCTAAAATAGAGGGTCGAAAAGCTTTGTTCGGTATGTGTAAAGCAGACGGTTGCGAAGGAAGCATTGTGCACTGCACTGCTCTTTGTGAAATGCCGCGTTTGAAGTGTTGACACTACTTATTTTATTGGACTGCACTTTCAGAAGTGTCCTGTGATGCCTTAACTGTTTTGTTTCTCTTCCTCGCAGAATAGAGCTTTCTGTGAGTGGCGTTAGAGCTTTTCCAGTTGAAATCACTGGAAGCGCAGAAAGTAGCATTTCTGATACGCAGAGCACTTAATGGAAGTGCATAGCATTCTTCGCCCTCACTGACCTTGGAACAAGGGTCAATGTCGTATTCGGCATGCGCAGTTGGCGCCGTTACTGATGTGTTCAAGAAAACAGCTTAGAAAGCATTGTGCACTGCACTGTCCGTTGTAGTACGGCTCGTTGAAATGTTTACACTACTTATTTTTTCCGTTGGAATTTCATGTTCTGAAGCATACTATTGTCCAAACAGTTTGTTTCTCTTCAGCGATATAATAAGCACTGGCAGATTTGTTAGAGCTTTTCCCATTGAAATACATGGAAAATGAGGAGCATAGCATTTCTCTTTTGGAGCAGCATAAAGGAATGAATATTGGGTTTGACATCCTCTTTAATCAGAGATACACAGTACCAGGAGCACGACCTTGCTTGAGCTTCGCCTCTGTTTGTTCAGCGAAGATAGTTGCAATGAATGCTGTTTTGTGAATAGTGCTTTGTCCGTGTTTGACTATCTACCGCCCCTTTTAAACGCACCATTCTAACCATCGGTGTGTTAACTCCAATTCGCCGTTTACATGGATAAAAAAGCTTGTATTAGTGGCGGCAATGGCCTTGCATAGAACAGGCACAGCGTGAGAGCTTTTCTACACCTCTCACGTCGACCTGTAAGGGGGAACCAAGCGACATCATTAGGTAAATGTGGGTCATACATCAGTTCTTAAGCGTTAACAGTTGTTGCAGTATTGCGCTGCACTGCCCGGTGTTGTGGTAGCGAGTTTGTCATGTTCTGGGCTTACTCATTGTTTTCCATTAAACTTCACGGTCTGAAGTGTCACTCTGTGTCCCAAACAGTTTGGTTTCTCTTCCTCGGAGAAGAGCGCACCTGTGAAGAGCCCCTTTCCCATTGAAATACATGGAAGAAGCAGAAAGAGGTATTTCTCTTTAAGCCAAGCATTCAGTTCTGATCGTTTTTGTCTGTGCAACGTTGCCGGATTGCCGCGGCAGCAGGGAAAGAGGAATCTCTGTGGTAGAAGAGCTGAAAGCTGTGACTTTCACAAGGTAAAACAAGAAACTCAAGCTCCAATTGTTTCAAACACATTGTTTGTTCTTCGTCCTTGTACAATGGTGCACTGTAGATGCATTACCCCCCTTTGAATTCCCAAAAACCATAAGATCCATTTCTCTTTTAGGCGACATAATGGAAGTGCACAGCATTGGTCTTATACCCCACCTCAGGTTTGCCCTTGAAACAAAGTGACAATGTCTGCGTGGTAAAATGCCGGGTCTTACCTATGTTTCTGTGTGCTAAAGTGCCCTTTTGTGCTTTCAAACTGTCTTCTTTGACACATAAGAAACGAAGGTATGACCCACATTTTCGAATACGATACATTGTCACTTTGTTGCCAAGGACAAACAGTTTGAAGCTTGAGTTGCCTAACACTACTGAAAAGTAGCATTTCTCTTTTGGGCAACATCATGGAAGTTCACCGGCGTGTGCTTTCTCCTACACCCTCAGTTTGACCTTAAGAACAAAGTGGACCACCAGATTCATGAAGTGGGGGGTCATACTTTTATTTCTTATGTGTACAAACAAACAGTTTGAAGCAGGGTGCTCTGCACTGCTCGCAAGTAACATTTCTCTTTGGAGCAGCGTAATGGAAGTGATGGAGCACACAGCCTGTCTTTGACACCTCTCTTTGACCTTGGGACCAAAGTGACAATGGATCATATTCGTGGCTATGCAGAGTCATATCTTGTTCCTTATGTGTTAAAGAAAAGCAGTTTCAAGCTGTGCACTGCAACTCGTTGGCAAGTACGGCGTTTGAAATGTTTCCTTTACTTATTTTTCCCATTAGACTTCACGTTCGCAGAGGTGTACTGTGTTGTCCCAAACAGCTTTCTTTCTCTTCGTGGTATAATATAGTAATCTGTAGTTACGTGAGAGCCTTTGCCATTAAAGCTTACGTGGAAGCGCCAAGTAGCATTCACAGAGGGCATAACGGAAGTGCAGAGCGTGTGGTATATACTACACCTCACTGACCAAGGAATTAAAAGTGTCGAATATCAGTCGTAAATACTGGGTCATACGTTTGTTTCTTATGTGTTAAAAAAAACAGGTTGAAGTGTGCACTGCACTGCCAACTTTAGCCAGTAAATGCGTTTGAAATGTTGACCCTACTTATTTTTCCATTGAGGACTTTCAGAAGTGTCCTGTGTGTCCAACGAAGTTTTGTTTCGCCTTCCTCGCCAGGAATAGAATATAATGGTGGCGTTAGAGCTTTTCCGTTGAAATACTTGGAAAACGCCCAGAAGGTACCATTCTGTGCACAGGGCATAATGGTGCATAGCACATTAACTAAACACACACTTTTTGACCTTGGGAACAAAGTGACAATGTGGCGTATTCTAAGAGGGGTCAGGCTTTTGTTCGATATATTAATAAAAGCAGACAGTTTGAAGCATTGATGCACTACTTTTTCTTTGTATGCGCTGCGTTTGAGATGTTGACACTACTTATTTTTATTGGACTGCACTTTCAGAAGTGTCCACTGTGTGTCCAAACTTGTTTTGTTTCTCTTCCTCGCAGAATAGAACTCTGTAGTGGCGTTAGAGCTTTTCCCGTTAATGCAAATCGCAAGAAAAGTAACATTTACACGGGAACATAATGAGTGCATAGCATTGATGCTAATACACCTCACTTTGACCTTGAAACAAGGGTCAATGCACCTGTATTCAAAAAATGCGGGGTCATACCTTCGTTCCCTGATGTGTTTAAGAAAAACTTTGCTTTTGAAGCATTGTGCACTGCACTGTCCATTGTAATACGCTAAGTTGGAAATGTTTACACTACTTATTTTCCGTTAGATTTCATGTTCTGAAGCATCCTGTGTGTCCAAACAGTTTTTGTTTCTCTTCAGCGTATAATAGCGCACTGTAGATTTGTTAGAGCTTTCCCATTGAAATACATGGAAAACGAGGAAAGCAGCATTTCTCATTTTGGAGCAGCATAAGGAATGAATGGGTTTGACATCCTCTTTTAATACAGAATACACAATTGCACCAGAACACCGACCTTTAACGAGAAACTTCGCCTCTGTTTGTTCCAGCCCGAATAGTTGCAACGAATGCTGTTTTGTGAAATAGTGCTTTGTCCGGGGTTTGCCTATCTACGCCTTTTAAACGCACCATTCCACAGCCATCAGTGTGTTAACTCCAATTAAGCGTTGCATGGATAAAGCTTGTATTAGTGACGGCAATGTGCTGCATAAGAACGGTGCTTTGCGCACTTTTCTACACCTCACGTTTGACCTGGAGGGTTTCCAAACGACATCATTCGTAAAATGTGGGTCATTACATCAGTTTCTTACGTGTTAAAGAAAACAGTTTGTTGCAGTGTGCACTGCACTGCCCGTTAATGATAGCGAGTTTTGTCATGTTTCGACTACTCATTGTTTTCCATTAAACTTCCCACGGTCTGAGAAGTGTCCTCTGTGTCCAAGCAGTTTGGTTTCTGCTCTTACTCCCGGAGAAAAGCGCACCTGTGAGTAACCTTACCGATTGAAATACATGGAAGAAGCAGAAAAGAGATATTTCTCTTTAAACCAAGTGCATTCGGTAGTTCTGATCGTTTTGTCTGATGCAACGTTGCCAGTTGCCACTTAGCGGGGAAAGAGAGGAATCTCTGTGGTAGAAAAACAAGCACCATGGGACTTTCACAAAAGGGACAGCAAACAAGCTCCAACTCCAGTGTTTCAAACACATTGAACTTCGTCCTTGTACAATGGTGCACTGTAGATCATTAGAGCTTTTCCTTTGAATTACATGGAAGCGCAAAAAGATCCGCATTTCTCTTTTAGGCCGGCATAATGGAAGTGCACGGCGTGTGCTGTACTACACCTCAGGTTGTATATGAAACAAAAAGGTGACAATGTCTGCGATACATTAGGTAAAATGCCGGTTCAGTACCTATGTTTCTGTGTTGCTGCGCGGTGCTTCAAACTAATCTTCTGTAACACACCAAAGAAACAAAGGTATGACCATTTTTCGGGCTCTCTGACTATATCACTTTTTACTCGCTAGTTGAAGCAAGGGTGCACTAAACTGCCACGTGAAGTAGCATTTCTCTTTTAGACAGCATCATGGAAGTTCACCGCGTGTTGCTCTCCTACACCTCGGATTTGACCTTGAGAACAAAAGTGTGCAATGTTCCAGATTCTGAAGTGGGGGGTCATACTTTTTATTTCTTATGTTTACGAAGAAACAGTTTGAAGCGGGGTGCTCTGCACTGCTCATAAAGTAACATTTCTCTTTTTAGACAGCGTAATGGAAGTGATGGAAGTGCACAGCCTGAAGCTTTGACACCTCTCTTTGACCTTGGGACCAAAGGCTGACAATGGATACTTTGTCGTATTTATACGGGTCATATCTTTTGTTCATATGTGTTAAAAAGTTTCCAAGCTTTATTACCCCACTGCACCTTCGTTGGCAGAAAGTGCGTTTGAAATGTTTTACGCTACTTATTTTTCCCATTAGACTTCACGTTCGCCAAGTGTGTGTCCAAACAGCTTTCTTTTCTCTTCGTCATTATAATATGGTAATCTGCCAATTTGCATTGAGAAGCCTTTGCCATTGAAGCTTACGTGGAAGCACGCCCGTGGCATTTCTGGGGGCATATGCGGAGTGCCCAGAGCGTGTGGTATATACTACACCTCACTTTTTGACCTTGGGAACAAAGGTGATAATGTGTCAGTAAATTAAAAATACGGGTCATACGTTTCGTTCTTATGTGTTTAAAGAAAACAGTTTGAAAACATTGGCACACTGCACTGCCCTTTGTGAGTAAATGAGTTTGAAATGTTGACACTACTTATTTTTTTCCATTGGACTGCACTTTCAGAGGTGTCCTGTGTGTCCCAAGCTCAGTTTGTTTCCTCGCAGAATAGAACTCTGTGAGTGGCGTTAGAGAGCTTTTCCGTTGAAATACTTGGAAAAGCGCCAGAAAGGTACCATTTCTATTTTACGGGGCATAATGGAGGTGCATGGCTTGGTGCTAGCTACCCATACTTTGACCTTGGGAACAAAGTGACAATGCTTCGTGATACAAAAAATGAGGGTCAGGCTTTGGAGCCATGTTGTAAAGCAGACAGTTTGAAGGCATTACTGCACTGCTTTCTTTGTGAGTACTTACGTTTGAAATGTTGACACTACTTATTTTTATTGGACTGCACTTTCAGAGGTGTCCTGTGTCCAAACTGTTTTGTTTCTCTTTCTCTTAGAGAATAGAACTCTGTAGTAAAGCGTTAGAGCTTTTCCGTTGAAATACCTGGAAATCGCAAAGTAGCATTTCTATTTTACAGAGCATAATGGAAGTACATAGCGTGTACTAAACTCACACCTCACGCTGACCTTGGGAACAAAGGGTCAATGTCTCGTATTCGAAAAATCAGGGTCATACCTTCGTTCCTGATGTGTTCGAAAAACAACTTGAAGCATTGTGCACTGCACTGTCCGTTGTAGTCACCCTTCGTTGGAAATGTTTACACTACTTATTTTTTCCGTTAGATTTCGTGTTCTAAAAGCATCCTGTGTGTCCAAACAGTTTTATTTCTCTTAGCGCGTAATGGCGCACTGTGCATTTGTTAGAGCTTTTCCCATTTAAATACATGGAAGACGAGGAAAGCAGCATTTCTCTTTTGGAGCAACATAAAGGAATGAATATAGGTTTGAATCTCTTTAATCCAGAGAGATACATTGCACCAGGAGCACAGCTGGGGAGCTTCGCCTCTGTTTGTTCACGAAATGGTTACAATGAATGCTGTTTTGTGAATAGTGCTTTGATCAAGGTTTGCCTGTCGCCGCCTTTAACGCACCATTCTAACCATCAGTGTGTTAGCTCAATTAGCCGTTTGCATGGATAAAGCTTGTATTAGTGACGGCCATGTACTGCATAGAACATTGCCAGCGTGAGCTTTCTACACCTACCGTCGACCTGAGGAACCAAACGACATCATTCGTAAATATTGAAAGGTCATACATCAGTTTCTTGGTGTTAAAGAAAACAGTTTGTTTTAGTGTGCACTACACCGCCCGTTATTGATAGCGAGTTTGTCATGTTTCGACTACTCATTGTTTTCCATTAAACTTCACGGTCTGAAATTGTCCTCTGTGTCCAAGTTTGGTTTCTCTTCCTCGGAGAAGAGTTTTTTTTATTTTCCATTGAAATACATGGAAGAAGCAGAAAGAAGTATTTCTCTTTAAGCCAAAGCATTCAGTAGTTCTGATCGTTTTTGTCTGACGCGTTGCCGGATTGCCGACGGCTTGACTTGGGGGAAAGAGAGGGAGATCTCTGTGGTGAAAGAGCAAACTGTGACTTTCACCACAAAGGTAAAAACAAGCTCCAAGCTCCAATTGTTTCAAACACATTGTTTGTTCTTCGTCCTTGTACAATGGTTGCACTGTAGATGCGTGAAACTTTCCCTTTGAATTACATGGAAGCGCAAAAGATCCATTTCTCTCTTTTGGGCGACATAATGGAGGTGCACAGCGTGTGCTGCTACACCTCAGGATTTGCCCTTGGAAACAAAGTGACAATGTCTCGTATTAGTTAAATGCGGGTCCTTACCTATGTTTCTGTGTTAACTGCGCAGTGCACCTTTAACTTCCAAACTGTCTTCTTTAACACATAAGAAACAAAGGTATGACCCGCATTTTCGAGCTCTGTGTCACTTTGTTGCCAAGGACAAACAGTTTGAACTTAAGTGTACTGCCCGTGAGTAACATTTCTCCTTTAGGCAGCATCATGGAAGTTCACCGCGTGTGCTCTCCTACACCTCAGTTTGACCTTGAACAAAGTGGCAATGTTTCGAATTCATGAAGTGGAGGTCACTACTTTTGGCCTCTTACATGTGTTACAAAAACAGTTTGAAAGCAGGGTGCTCTGCACTGCTCGCCGTGCTTTCATTTCTCTTTTGGAGCAAGCGTAATGGAAGTGATGAGTGCACAGCCTGTGCCGCTTTGACACCCTCTCTTTGACCTTAAGGACCAAAGTGACAATGGATCATATTCGTGGCACATACAGTCATATCTTTCATATGTGTTAAAAAAACAGTTTCAAGCACTGTGCACTACTGGCTTCGTTAATAGAATCGCAGCGTTTGAAATGTTTCGCTTTACTTATTTTTCCCATTAGACTTCCGTTGTAAGTGTCCTTGTGATCAAGAAACAGCTTTCTTTCTGCGTCGGTATAATATAATTAATCTGGCGGTGCATTGAGAGCGCTGCCGATGGCTTGCGTGGAAGCGCCGAAGGTAGCATTTCACTTTTAAGGGCATAACGAGGAAGTGCAGAAGCGTGTGGTATATACCCCCCCTCGCACCCTGACATGGAACAAAGAATGTCAATGTATCAGTAAGTAAATACTTCGGGTCCTCCGTTTGTTTCTTACTTGTTAAAAAAAACAGTTTGAGCCTTGTGTACACTGCACTTTGCCCTTTGTAATGCGATGCGTTTGAAATGTTGACACTACTTATTTTTCCATTGGACTGCACTTTCAGAAGTGTCCTGTTGATGTCCCAGCTTTCAGTTTTGTTTCTCTTCCTCGCCAGAATAGAACTCTGTAATTAGCGTTAGAGCTTTTCCGTTGAAAATACTTGGAGAAAACACCAGAAGGTACCATTTCTGCACTACAGGGAGCATAATGGAAGTTACGCAACTTGTGCTAAACTACACACTTTTTGACCTTAAGAACAAGTGACAATGTATCGTATTCTAAAAATGAGGGTCGGAAAACTTTGTTCCGTGTGTTGTAAAGCAGACAGTTTGAAGCATTGTGCACTGCAACACTCTTTGTAAATGCGCACACGTTTGAGAATGTTGACACTACTTATTTTTTATTGGACTGCACTCCAGAAGTGTCCTGTGTTGTCCAAACTTTGTTTCGTTTCTCTTCCTCGCGAAGATAGAACTGTAGTGGCGTTAGAAACTTTTCCCGTTAAATACCTGGAAATGGCAGAAAGTAGCATTTCTATTTTACAGAACATAATGGAGAGTTACGCCCAGCATTGTTCTTACTCACTTTGACCTTCGGGAACAAGGGTCAATGTCTCGTATTCGAAAAATGCGGGTCATGCCTTCGTTCCTGATGTGTGTTTAAACAAAACAACGAAACATTGATGCACTGCACTGTCCGTTGGCCAAAATGCGCTGGATTGGAAATGTTTACACTACTTATTTTTCCGTTGATTTCATGTTCTGAGCATCCTGTAATCCAAGCAGTTTTGTTTCTCTTCCGCGTGTAATAGCGCACTGTGAATTTGTTAGAGAGCTTTTCCCATTGAAAATACATGGAAAAAGCAGAGCTTAGCATTTCTCATTTGGAGACAACATAAAAGGAATGAATGTGGGTTTGACATCCTCTTTAATCAGAGAGATACACAATTGCAGCAGGAGCACGACCTTGCTTGAGCTTCGCCTCTGTTTGTTCAGCGAAGATAGTTACCAATGAATGCTGTTTTGTGAATGGTGTAACTTTTGTCCGAGGTTTGCCTATCTCGCCTTTTAAGCGCACCATTCTAACCATCAGTGTTAACTCAATTAAGCCGTTTGCATGGATAAAGCTTTGTATTAGTGGCGACGCGCTGCATGGGAACAGTGCACAGCGTGAGCTTTTCTACACCTCCCACGATAGACCTGGGAACCAAGCGACATCATTCGTAAATATTGGGTCATACATCAGTTTCTTACGTGTTAAAGAAAACAGTTTGTTGCAGTGTGCACTGCACTGCCCGTTATTGATAGCGAGTTTGTCATGTTTCGACTACTCACATTGTTTTCCATTAAACTTCACGGTCTGAAGTGTCCTCTGTGTCCAAACAGTTTGGTTTCTCTTCCTCGGAGAAAGCGCACATGAGAGCCTTTCCCATTGAAATACATGGAAAGAAGCAGAAGAAGTATTTCTCTTTAAGCCAAGCATTCAGTAGTTCTGATCTGTTTGTCTGTGCAACGTTGCCAGTTGCCACTTGGCAGCAGGGAAAGAGAGGAACATCTCTGGTGAAAGAGTAAACTGTGTTTTTCCTGGGTAAAACAAGCTCAAGCTCCAATGTTTCAAACACATTGTTTTTGTTCTTAAGATCCTTGTACAATGGTTGCACTGTAGATGCACATTAGAGCTTTCTGCTTTGAATCCTGGAAGCATAAAAGATCCATTTACTTTTAGACGGCATAATGGAAGTGCACAGCGGTGTTAGCTATACTACGCAGGTTGCCGCGGAAACAAAGTGACAATCTCCCATGTGGTAAAATGCGGCGGTTCATACCTATGTTTCTGTGTTAACTGCGCGGTGCACCAGCTTCAAACTGATGTGCGTTAACACATAAGAAACAAGGGATATGACCCGCATTTTCGAGATAAGATGCATTGTCGCTTTGTTGCCAGGACAAGCAGTTTGAAGCCTGGGTGCACTGTGCTGCCCATAGGTAACATTTCTCTTTTAGACAGCATCATGGAAGTTCACCAGCGTGTGCTCTCCTAACACCTCAGTTTGACCTTGAGAACAAAGGTAGACAATGTTTTCAAGTTGCTGAAGTGGGGTCATACTTTTATTCTTATATTACAAAGGAAACAGTTTGAAGCAGGGTGCTCTGCACTGCTCATAAGTAGCATTATAGGCTTTTTAGACAGCGTAATGGAAGGTGATGGAGTGCAACAGCCTGTGTGACTTTGACACCTCTCTTTTGACCTTCCTAAAGTGACAATGGATCATATTCGTAACATGCAGGTCATATCTTTGTTCCTTATGTGTTAAAAGAAAACTACCACCCAGTTTCAAAGCACTGTGCACTGCACGGCTTCGTTGTAGAGATGCGGCGTTTGAAATGTTTACGCTACTTGATTTTTCGCCGTGGAGCTTCGTTACTGGGGTCTCTGTGTTTCCAAGCAGCTTTCTTTTTCTCTTAGATGCATTATAATATAGTAATCTGTGGTTGCATATGACGCTTTGCCGTGAAGCTTGCGTGGCAGCCGAAAGTAGCATTCACTTTTTAGGAAGCATAACGGAGGTGCAGGAACGTGTGAAAATTATACTACACCTCACTTTGACATAAAACAAAAGGAGGAATGTCAATGTCAGATATAGTAAATCAGGGATATGATTGCGTTTCTTATGTGTTGAAAAGCAGTTGGGCATTGTGCACTACACTGCCCTTTTGTAATGCGATGCGTTTGAAATGTTGGAGCACTACTTATTTTTCCATTGGACTGCACTTTCAGAAGTGTCCTGTGATAATCCCAAACTGGTTTTGTTTCTCTTCCTCGCCAAAATAGGGCTTCTGTGAGTGAGCGTTAGAGCTTTCCCGTTAAAATACTTGGAAGCATGAAAGTAATATTTCTATTTTACAAGGATTAATGGAAGTGCATAGCTTGTGCTAAACTTCGCACCGCACTTTGACCTTGAGACACAAAATTGACAATGTATCGTGGTTCTAAAATGAGGGTCAGGCTTTGTTCCGTATGTGTGTAAAAACGGGACAGTTTGAAGGCATTGTTGGCACTGCACTGCTCTTTTGTAGTACACGTTTGAGAGATGTTGACACTACTTATTTTTTGTCGGACTGCACATCAGGTCCTGTATTAAACTGTTTTGTTTCTCTTCCTCGCAGAATAGAGACTCTGTGAGTGGCGTTAGAAGCTTTTCCGTTAAAATACCTGGAAACGCCAGAAATGCGATTTCTATTTTACAGAACACCAAGTATAACCGTGTGCTAAACTACACCTCACGCGACCTTGAGTGGGGTCAATGTCAACCATTAGAAAAAATGCCGGGTCATACCTTAGTTCCTGATGTGTTCAAAGCAGCTTGAAGCATTGTGCACTGCACTGTCCTGGTTGTGATGCGCTCGTTGGAAATGTTTACACTACTTATTTTTCCGTTGGAATTTCATGTTCTGAAGCATCCTGTGTCCAAGCAGTTTTGTTTCTCTTCAGCGTATAATAGCGCACTGTGAATTTGTTAAAGCTTTTCCCATTGAAATACATGGAAAACGAGAAAGCAACATTCTCTTTTAGACAGCATGAAGGAATGAATATTATGGGTTTGACATCCTCTTGAATCAGAGAGAATACAAAATTTTTCTGAGAACACGACCTTGCCGAGCTTAAGCCTCTGTTCAGCGAAGATATGGTTGCAATGAATGCTGTTTTGTGAAGAATAGTCTTTTGTCCGAGGTTTTGCCCTATCTACGGTAGCAAGCAACACCATTCTAACCATCAGTGTGTGTTAACTCCAATTAAGCAGTTTACATGGATAAAGCTTGTATTAGTGACGGCAATGTGCTGCGCCAAGGAGCAGTGCACAGCGTGAGACTTTCTACACCTCACGTCGACCTGGGAATGAGCCATCATTCGTAAAAAAATGTGGGTCATACATCGGTTTCTTACGTGTTAAAAGAAAAACAGTTTGTTGCAGTGTTTTTGCACTGCCAGTGTGAGTAGCGAGTTTGGTCATGTTTCGACTACTTTCATTGTTTTCCATAGCTTCACGGTCTGAAGTGTCACCTGATGTCCAAACAGTTTGGTTCTCGCTTCCTCGGAGAAAGAGCGCACCGCAATGAGAGCCTTTCCCTTTGCAAGCCATGGAAGAAGCAGAAAGAAAGTAAATTTTCTCTTTAAAAACCAGCATTCAAATTAGTTCTGATAAGTCTGTGCAACGTTGCCAGTTGCCACTTGGCGGCACAGGGAAAAGAGAGGAGCTCTCACATGGTGGACGAAAGAGCAAACTGTGACTTTTCTGGAAGTTAGAAACAAACTCAAGCTCAGGCTGAACCATTTATTGTTTTGTTCTTCGATCCCAGCAATACAATGGTGCACTGTGATGCATTAGAGCTTTTCACTTAGATACATGACCTACAAGGATCCATTTCTATAGACGCGGCATGGAGTGCACAGCGTGCTATACCCACACCCTCAGGTTGCCCTTGGAAACAAAGTGACAATGTCTCGTGATCGTAAAATGGCTGGGTCATACCTATGTTTCTGTGTGCTACGCGGTGCACCTTGCTTTCAAACTGTCTTCTTTAACACATAAACAAGGTATGACCCGCATTTTCGAATACGATACGTGTCACTTTGTTATAGCTTTGCCTTTGAATTTGAAGCAGGGTGCTATGTACTGCCCGTGAGTAGCATTCTCTTTTAGACAGCATCATGGAAGTTCACCGCGTGTGCTCCTACACCTCAGTTTGACCTTGAGAACAAAGTGGCAATGTTTCAAAATTTCATGAGGTGAGTCATACTTTTATTTGCTATATTACAAAGAAACAGTTTGAAGCGGGGTGCTCTGCACTGCTCATAAGTAGCATTTCTCTTTTAGACAGCGTAATGGAAGTGACCCGGAAGTGCACAGCCTGTCTCTTTGACCTTGGGACCAAAGTGATAGCAATGGATCGCATATTCGTAACATGGGGAATATATCTTTGTTCACTTATGTGTTAAAGAAAACAGTTTCAAGCACTGTGCACTGCACAGCTCGTTGTAGAAGTCTTGGCGTTTGAAATGTTTTACGCGACTATTTTCCCAGTAGACTTCAGGATTCGTAAAGTGTCCTGTGTGTCCAAACAGCTTTCTTTCTGTAAGATGGGTATAATATGGTAATCTGTAGTTACGCATTGAGCGCTTTACGTGAAGCACGTGGAAAAGCGCCGAGTAGCATTTCACTTTTAGGGGCATAACCGGAAGTGCAGAGCGTTGTGGTATATACTACGCCTCCGTTTGACCTTGGGAACAAGGGTCAATGTCAGTCGTAAAATGCGGGTCATACGTTTGTTTCTTATGGTGTTAAAAGAAAAGCAGTTTGAAGCATTGTGCACTGCACTGCCCTTTGTAGTACGATACGTTTGAAATGTTGACACTACTTATTTTTTTTCATTGGACCTGCGCATTCAAGGAGAGGTGATTCACTGTGTGTCCAAAGCAGAAAGTTTTGTTTCTCTTCCACTCATGAAATAGAACTTTCTGTAGTGGCGTTAAACTTTTTCCGTTGAAATACTTGGAAAAACGCAGCAAGTACCATTTCTATTTTACAGGGCATAATGGAAGTGCATAGCTTGTGCTAAACTTACACTTTGACGCGGGAACAAAGTGACAATGTCGTATTCTAAAATGAGGTCAGGCTTTGTTCCGTATGTGTAAAAGCGAACAGTTTGAAGCATTATTGTGCACTGCACTGCTCTTTGTAATGCAGCACGTTTGAGATGTTGACACTACTTATTTTTTGATAGTTTACACTTTCAGAAGTGTCCTGTTGATGTCCAACTATTTTGTTTCTCTTCCTGCAAAATAGAGACAATTGGCGTTAGAGCTTTTCCGGATTGAAATAGGCTTGCCCAAAGTAACATTTCTATTTTACAGGAGTAATGGAGGTGCATAGCGTGTGCTAAACTACACCTCACTTTGACCCAGCGGAACAAGGGTCAATGTCTGGGTATTAGAAAAATGCGGTCATACCTTCGTTCCTGATATTGTTCCAAAACAGCGCGACTTGTGTGCCTGCACTGTCCGTTGTAATGCGCTGGATTTGAAATGTTTACACTACTTATTTTTTCCGTTAGATTTCATGTTGCAAGAAGCGTCACTGTTGATGATCCAAACAGTTTTGTTTCTCTTCAGCGTATAATAGCGCACTATTAGTTTTGTTAGAGCTTTTCCCGTGAAATACATGGAAAAACGAGAAAGCAGCATTCTCATTTTTAGACAGCATAAAGAAAAGGAATGATCAATGGGTTTGACATCCTCTTTAATCAGGAATACACAATTACACCAGGAGCACGACCTTGCTTGAGCTTAAGCCTCTGTTTGTTCCGAAGATAGTTGCAATGAATGCTGTTTTGTGAGGAATAGTGCTGTCCGAGGTTTGCCTATCTACGCCTTTAAAGCGCACCATTCTAACCAAGTCAGTGTGTTAACTCAATTGCGTAGTTTGCATGGATAAAGCTTGGCCGGTAGTGACGACAGTGTGCTACTGGGGCTCAGTGCACAGCGATGACCTTTTCTACACCTCCACGATGGAGCCTGGGGGAACCAAGGCATCATTAAAATGTGGGTCATACATCGGTTTCTTCCGTGTTAAAGAAAACAGTTTGTTGCAGGTGTGCCACTGCACTGCCCGTTAATGATGAGCGAGTTTGTCATGTTTCGACTACTCATTGTTTTCCATTAAACTTCACGGTCTGAAGTGTCCTCTGTGTCCAAAGCTGGTTGGTTTCTCTTCCTCGGAGAGAAGCGCACCTGTGAAGGCCTTTCCTTTGAAGTATACATGGAAGAAGCAGAAAGAAGTGTCATTTCTCTTTCAAACCAAGCATTCAGTAGTTCTGATCGTTTTGTCTGTTACCCAGCGTTGCCAGTTGCCACATGACAGTAGGGAAAAGAGAGAGGTGCTGATTGAGAAAAGAGCAAACTGTGACTTTCCCTGGGTAAAGCTTCTCCAAGCTCCAATTTTTTACAACAGGCTCATTGTTTGTTCTTAAGATCCTTGGCTGTGGTTGCACTGTGAATGCGGAATTTAGAGCTTTTTTTTTTTTTTTTCCCTTTTGAGATTACCGTGGAAAAGCGCCAAAAAATCCATTTCTCCTTTAGGCGAAATAATGGGTTGCACAGCATTGTGTGCTATACCCCACCTCAGGTTGCCCTTGGAAGCAAAGTGTGTCTCGTATTCGTAAAATGGACCGCACCTGCATGTTTCTGTGTGTGCTACGCAGTGCACCTTGCTTCAAACTGTCTTATTTAACACATAACACAAAGGTATGACCAGCATTTTCGAACTCTGATCTATGCTACCAGAGACTGCTTTGGCTGGGGTGCACTGTACTGCCCATTAGTACCATTTCTCTTTTACCCAACATCATGGAAGTGCACCGCGTTGTGCTCTCCTACACCGCAGTTTGACCTTGAGAACAAAGTGACAATGTCTCGCATTTTGAAATTGGAGTCATACCTTTGTTTCTTGTGTGTACAAAGAAACAGTTTGAAGCAAGGTGCACTGCACAGCCCATAAAGTAATTATTTCTCTTTTAGACAGCATAATGGGAGGAAGTGCAGGGAGTGCACACCTGTGCGCTTCGACACCTCACTTTGACCTTGAGAACAAAGTGACAATGATCATATTCGTAACATAAGGGCTTCTTTGTTCACTATGTGTAAAAGACAGTTTCAAGCTGTGGGTGCACTGCCCGTTGCGTATGCGCATTTGAAATGTTTACACTACTATTTTCCCATTAGACTTACGTTCGCAAGTGTCCTGTGTGTCCAAACAAGTTTGTTTCTCTTCCTAGGTAGAATAGTAATCTGTAGTGGCGTGAAGACTTTGCCGTCGAAACACAGGGAAAAGCGGCAAGTAGCATTTCACTTTTAGACGACACTAGTGGAAGTGCAAGCGTGTGGTATATACTACACCTCAGCTTGACCTTGGAAACAAAGTGACAATGTATCAGTTGTAATAGCGGGGTCATACCTTTGGTTACTATGTGGTACGAAAAATTTGAGGCTTTTGTGTGCGCTGCACTGCTTCTAGTACGTGTGTTTAAAATGTTTGACACCACCTAATTTTTCCATTGGACTGCACTTTCAGAAGTGTCCTGTGTCACCAAACAGTTTTGTTTCACTTCCTTACCAGGATAGAACTCTGTAGCAGGGTTGAAGCTCTTCCGTTGAAATACTTGGAAGCACCCGTAAGTAACATTTCTATTTGACAGGGCATAATGGAGGGTGCACCGCGTGTGCTCTCCTACACCGCAATCTGACCTTGGGTACAAAGTGACAATGTATCGTAAAGTAAAATAAGGGTCAGCCTTTGTTTCGTATGTGAAAGAAACGTTGGACCAGCGAGGGCTGCACTGCCACGCTCTTGTAGTGTACGGTTTGGGTGTTGACACTAGGCTTATTTTTATTGGACTGCACTTTCAGAATTGTCCTGTGTTGTCCAACGTTTGTTTCTCTTCCCCGCAGGAATAAGACCGTAGTGGCGTTAGGCTTCCGTTAATACCGACCATCAAAGTAGCTTTTCTCTTTTACACAGCATAATGGAGAGTACATCGCCGTGAGCTAAGCTACACCTCATCTGACCTTGGGAACAAAGGGACAATGTATCATATTCGAAAAATGCGGGTCCTGCCTTCGTTCCTGATGTGTTCAAAAAAACGGCTTGAAGCATTGTGCACTGCTGTCCGTTGTAGTGCACGCGTTGAAATGTTTACACGACCAATTTTTCCGTTAGATTTCATGTTCGGAAGCATCCTGTGTGTCCAAACAGTTTTGTTTCTCCACAGCGTATAATGGCGCACTGTAGATGTGTTAGAACTTTTCCCATTGAAATACTGGCAAACGAGGAAAGCCGCATTTCTCTTTTAGGCAGCATTAAGGAGTAAATGTGGGTTTTGACATCCTCTTTAATCCAGAGAGAAACAAAAATAGCCCAGGTAGCACGACGCTGAGCTTCGCCTCAGTTTGTTCAGCGAAGATAGTTGCAATGAATCTGTTTTCTGAATAGGGCTTTGTCTGGTTGCCTACGCCTTTTAAGCACCATTCTAACCATCAGTGTGTAACTCCAATTGAGCGTTTGCATGGATAAAGCTTGTATTAGTGACGGCAATGTACTGAAAGGAACAGTGCACAGCGTGAGCTTTTCTACACCCCACGTCGACCTGGGAGACAAGCGATATCATTAAAATATGGGTCTTACCTCAGTTTCTTACGTGTTAAAGAGAACAGTTTGTTGCAGTGTGCACTGCACTGCCGTTAATGGTAAGCGAGTTTGTCATGTTTGAACTCATTGTTTTCCATTAAGCTTCACGGTCTGAAGTGTCCTCTGTGTCCAAACAGTTTGGTTTCTCTCCTCGGAGAAGGAGCGCACCTATGAGAGCCTTTCCCGTTGAAATACATGGAAGAAGCAGAAAGAGAATTTCTCTTTAAGCCAAGCATTCAGTAGTTCTGATCGTTTTGTCGGTGCAACGTTGCCAGTTTGCCCTTGGCAGCAGGGAAAGAGAGAATCTGTGGTGAAAGAGCAAACTGTGACTTTCACAAGGTAAAATAAGTTCCAAGCTCAATTGTTTCAAACACATTGTTTTGTTCTTAGATCCTTGTACAATGGTGCACTGTAGATGCATTAGAGCTTTTTTTCCTTTGAATTACATGGAAAATACGGAAAGTACCATTTCTCTTTTAGGCGGCATAATGGGAAGTGCACAGCGTGTGCTACACTACACCTAGGTTGCCCTTGGAAACAAAGTGACAATGTCATAATATTGGTAAAACTGCCGGTCATACCTGCGTTTTTGTTGTAGGCAAGGTGCACCTTGCTTCAAACTGTTTTCTTACAACATCAGAAATAAAGGTATGACCCGCATTTTTCAAATATATATTATCACTTTGTTGCCAGATAAACAGTTTGAAGCAGGGTGCACGTACAAGGCATTTCTCTTTTAGAGCAACATCATGGAAGTTCACGTGTGCTCTCCTACCCACCTCCGTACGACGGGCTGTTTCAATTCATGAGTGGGGGGTCGCGCCCTTTCTAATTGTGTACAAGGAAACAGTTTGAGCGGGGCTCTGCACTGCCCATAAGTAACATTTCTCTTTTGAGCCAGCGTAATGGAAGTGATGGAAGTGCACAGCCTGTGCGCTTTGACACCTCTCTTTGACCTGTGAACAAAGTGACAATGGATCATATTAGTAACATGCAGGTCATGTCTTTGTTCCCTATGTGTTCAAAGAAAACGGTTTCAAGCCCTATGCACTGCACTGCTCGTTGCAAGTAGTGCGTTTGAAATGTTACACCTGCTTATTTTTCCATTGGACTTCACGTTCGCAAGTGTCCTGTGTGTCCAAACAGTTTTTTTTTCTCTTGGTACGTATAATATAGTAATCTGTAGTTGCGTGAGAGCCTTTCCCATTGAAATACATGGAAAACACCGAAAGTAGCATTTCACTTTTAGAGGGGGCATAATGGAAGCGCAGGTGTGTGGCATACTACAGCTCACTTTGACCTTAGAGACAAAGTGTCAATGTGTCGAATTCGTAACATGCGGGTCATACTTGTTTCTTATGTGTTAAAGAAAACAGTTTGAAGCATTGTTACTGCACTGCCCTTTGTGGTACGATGCGTTTGAAATGTTGACACTACTTATTTTTCCATTGGACTGCACTTTCAGAAGTGTCCCCTGTGTGTCCAAACAGTTTTGTTTCTCTTCCTCGCAGAATAGAACTCTGTGGTGGCGTTAGAGCTTTTCCGTTGAGAAATACTTGAAAGCATGAAAGGTACCATTCTATTTACACAGGGCATAATGGAAGTGCATAGCTTATTGCTAAACTTACACCGCACATTGACCTTGGGAACAAAGTGATAATGTATCGATATTCTAAAATGAGGGTCGAGCTTTGTTCCGTATGTGTAAAGCAGACAGTTTGAAGCATTGTGCACTGCACTGCTTTCTTTATGAATACGCGTTTGAGATGTTGACACTACTTATTTTTTATTGGACTGCACTTTCAGGGTGTCCTGTGTGTCCAAACTTGTTTTGTTTCTTCCTCGCCAGAAATAGAACTCTGTAGTGAAGCGTTAGAGCTTTTCCGTAATAATACCTGGAAATGTCGCAGAAAGTGGCTTTTCTATTTTACAGAGCATAATGGAAGTTGCGTAGCGTGCTACAAACTACACCTCACTTTTTGACCTTGGGAACAAGGGTCAATGTCTCGTATTCGAAAAAATGCCGGTCCCACCTTAAGTTCTGATGTGTTCAAAGAAAACAGCTTGGCATTGTGCACTGCACTGTCCGTTGTAATGCCGCTCGTTGGAAATGTTTACTACTTTATTTTTTCCCGTTAGATTTCATGTTCTGAAGCATACTGAATGTCCAAACAGTTTCTCTTCAGCGTATGGCGCATTTGTGGAATTTGTTAGAGCTTTTCCCACATTGATACATGGAGGCGCAGGAGAAAGCTTAACATTTCTCTTTTGGGTGCATAAAGGAATGAATGTGGGTTTGACATCCTCTTTTGGTCGGATACACAGTGCACCAGGGCACGACCTTTGCTTGAGCTTCGCCTCTGTTTGTTCAGCGAAGATGGTTGCAATGAATGCTGTTTATTGAATAGTGCTTTTGTCCGAGGTTTGCCTATCTAAACCTTTTAGCAGCACCATTCTAACCATCAGTGTGTTGCTTTCCAATTAAGCCGTTTATGGATAAAGCTTTGTACATTAGTGACGGCAAATGTGCTGCATAGAAACAGTGCACAGCGTGAGCTTTCTACACCTCGATCGATATGGGAGTGGCGACATCATTCGTAAATATTGGTCATACATCAGTTTCTTACGATGTTATTTAAAACAGTTTGTTGCAGTGTTAACTGCCCGTTATTGATGAGCGAGTTTGTCATGTTTGGAGCTACTTCATTGTTTTCCATTAAACTTCACGGTCTGAAAGTGTCCTCTACGTGTCCCAACAGTTTGGTTTCTATTTCCTCGGAAAGAAGGCGCACCTGTGGGAAGCCTTTCCCATTAAGGGCCATGGAAGAAGCAGAAAGAAGTATTTCTCTTTAAGCCAAGCATTCAGTAGTTCTGATCGTTTTGTCTGTGCAACGTTGCCAGTTGCCGCGGCGGCAGGGGAAAGAAGAGGAATCTCTGTGGTAGAGAGCAAGCTGAAACTTTCACAAGGTGAAACAAGCTCCAAGCTCCAATTGTTTCAAACACATTGTTTTGTTCTTAGATCCTTGTGCAATGGTGCACTGTAGATGCGTGAGCTTTTCCTTTGTTTTACATGGAAGCATGAATCCATTTCTCTTTTAGACGGCATAATGGAAGTGCGCAGCGTGTGCTATACTACACCTCAGGTTTGCCCTTGGAAACAAAGTGACAATGTCTCGTATTCGTGCATACGGGTCTTATGTTTCTGTGATAACTGCGCGCGGTGCTGCTAGACCCAAACTGAATCTTCTTTAACACATAAAAAACAAAGGTATAGTTGCATTTTTTAGAATACTGTCTGAGTAACTCAACACGTTTCAAAGAACAAGCGATTTGAGACTTGGGGTATACTGTACTGCCGGTAAGTAGCATTTCTCATTTAGACAACATCATGGAGGTTCACAGTCGTGGCTCTCCCTACACCTCCAGTTTGACCTTGAGAACAAAGGTGGCAATGTTTTCAGATTCATGAAGTGGGGGTACCTTTTATTTCTTATGTGTACAAAGAAACAGTTTGAAGCAGGGTGCTCTGCACTGCTCATAAGCCAGCATTTCTCTTTTTTAGACAGCGTAATGGAAGTGACCGGAAGTGCACAGCCTGTGCGCATGACACCTCTCTCTTTGACCTTGGGACCAAAGTGACAATATGGATCATATTCGTGGCTATGCAGGTACTCTTTTGTTCCTTATGTTGAAAGGCTTTCGGTTTCCAAAACACTGTGCACTGCACAACTCGTTGTAAGTGCGCGTTTGGACGAAATGTTTCGCACCGCTACTTATTTTCCCATTAGACTTCCGTTCGCAAGTATTACCATGTGTCCCAAGCAGCTTTCTTTCTCTTAGATGGGTATAATATGGTAATCTGTAGTTGCATTGAGGCCTTTGCCGATGACCCACGTGGAAGCAGCCAGAGTAGCATTTCACTTTAGCGTGTTGGTATATACCACACCTCACTTTGACCTTGGGAACAAGGGTGGTAACAATGTCGAGATTCGTAAATGCCGGGTCATGCGTTTGTTTCTTGCTCATTGTTTATTAAAACAGTTTGAAGCATTGATGCACTGCACTGCCCCTTGTAATGCCCCGTGCGTTTGAAATGTTGACACTACTTATTTTTACATTGGACTGCACTTTCAGAAGTGTCCTGTTGTTCAAGCAGTTTTGTTTCTCTTCCTCGCAGAATAGAACTTTCTGTAGTGGCGTTGAAACTTTCCAGTTGAAATACTTGGGCTTGTAGAAAGTACCAATTCTATTTTTACAGGGCATAATGGAAGTGCATAACTTGTGCTAAACCACCGCACACTGACCTTGGGAACAAAGTGACAATGTATCGTATTCTAAAATGAGGGTCAGGCTTTGTTCCGTATGTTGTAAAGCAGACAGTTTGAAGCATTATGCACTGCACTATCTTTGTAATCTGCCCGTTTGAGATGTTGACACTACTTATTTTTTTTATTGGACTGCATTTTCAGAAGGTGTGTGTCCAAACTGTTTTGTTTCTCTTCCCCGCAGCAGAGAACTCTGTAGTGGCGTTAGAGCTTTTCCGTTGAAATACCTGGGCTAGCCCGAAAGTAACATTTCTATTTTACAGAGCATAATGGAAGTGCCGAGCGTGTGCTAAACTACACCTCACACTTTGACCTTGAGAACAAAGGTCAATGTCCAGCATTCGAAAAATGCGGGTCATACCTTAGTTACTGATGTGTTCAAGAACAGCGAAGCATTGTGCACTGACTGTCCGTTGTGAGTATGCTTCGTTGGAGATGTTTACACTACTTAATTTTCCGTTAAATTTATGTTCTGGAAGCATCCTGTGTGTCCAAACAGTTTCGTTTCTCTTCACAAATAATGGCGCACTGTAGATTTGTTAGAGCTTTTCCCATTGAAATACATGGAAAACGAGGAAAGCAGCTTTTATTTACTCTTTGGAGACAGCATAAGAAAGCAAGAATATGGGTTTGACATCCTCTTTAATCCAGAGAGAGACACAATTGCACCAGGAGCACGACCTTGCCACGGCTTCGCCTCTGTTTGTTCAGCGGAAATAGTTGCAATGAATGCTGTTTTGTGAATAGTGCTTTGTCCGAGGTTTGCTTATCTACGCCTTTAAGCGCACCATTCTAACCATCAGGGTGCTCCAGTCGCCGGTTGCATGGATAAGCTTAGTATAGTGACGGCGACGTGTGCTGCACAGAACGGTGCACAGTGTGAGCTTTGCCACACCTCCCGATTGACACGGGGGAACCAAGCGACATCATTCGTAAAATGTGGGTCGTGCATCAGTTTCTTACGTGTAAAAGAAAACAGTTTGTTGCAGTGTGCACTGCACGCCCCGTTAATGGTAGCGAGTTTGTCATGTTTCGAGCTACTCATTGTTTTCCATTCAACTTCACTGGTCTAAAGTGTCTCTGTGTCCAAACGGTTTACCCTTCCTCGGAGGAAGAGGCACCTGTGAGAGCCTTATCCATTGAGACACATGGAAGAAGCGGAAAGAAGTATTTCTCTTTAAGCCAAGCATTCAGTAGTTCTGATCGTTTTGTCTGTTACTGCGTTAGCGGATTGCCACTTGGCAGCAGGGAGAAAGAGGAATCTCTGTGGTGAAAAAAGAGCAGGCTTCTTGACTTTCTCCGAGTAAAACAAGCTCCAAGCTCCAATTGTTTCAAGCTTGTGTTTTGTTCTTAGATCGCTTATTACAATGGTGCACTGTAGATGCATTAAATTTTCCTTTAAATTACATGGAAAAGCATAAAGATATCCATTTTTCTCTTTTAGGCGGCATAATGGAAGTGCACAGCGTGTGCTATATACTACACCTCAGGTTGCCACTTGGAAACAAAGTGACAATGTCTCGTATTAGGTAAAATACGGTCATACCTATGTTTCTGTGTTAGCTGCAGCGGTGCACCTTGCTTTCAAACTGTCTTTTAACACATAAGAAACAAAAGATTATGACCAGCATTTTTTAATTCTGATACATTGTCACTTTGATGCCAAGGACAAACAGTTTGGCTTGGGATTTTTATTCTTCCAATAAGTAGCATTTCTCTTTTAGACAGCATCATGAAGTTCACAGCGTGTGTTTCTACCCTACACCTCAGTTTGACCTTGAGAAACAAAGTGGCAATGTTTCAGGCCTTCATGAAATTGGGGTCATACTTTTATTTCTTATGTTACCGGGGAGGGAAGCAGTTTGAAGCTTGGGGTAATCTGCACTGCTCACCAAGTAACATTTCTCTCTTTTGAACAGCGTAATGGAAGGTGATGGAAGTGCACAGCGTGCGCTTTGACACCTCGCCTTGACCCTTGGGACCAAAGTGACAATGGATGTATTAAGTAACATGCAGGTCATATCTTTGTTCACTTATGTTAAAGAAAGCAGTTTCAAGCTTTTGTGCACTGCACAGCTCGTTGGTTGTAGAGTACGCGTTTGAAATGTTTGCGCTACTTATTTTCCCATTAGACTTCACGTTCGCCCAAAAGTGTCCTGTGTTGTCCAAAGCTCACATTTCGAATATAACTAGATCGTATAATATAGTAATCTGGCAGTTGCATTGAGAGCCTTTATACATTGAGCTTAACGTGGGAAGCGCCAGTAGCATTTCGCACGGGAGGCATAACGGAAGTGCAGAGCGTGGTATATACTCCACCTGCTTTGACCTTGAACAAAGTGTCAATGCTCGGAAATTAGAGTAAATCTTGGTCCTTTGTTTCTTATATTGTTAAAGAAAACAGTTTGAAGCATTGTGCCAAACACTGCCTTTGTGAAATACGTGCGTTTGTAATGTTGACACTACTTATTTTTCCATTGGACTGCACTTTCAGGGTGTCCTGTGTGTTCAAGCAGTTTTGTTTCTCTCCTACGCAAGGAATAGAACTCTGTAGTGGCGTTAGAGCTTTTTCCCGTTAGTAAAACATGGCGCCAGAAAGTTAAATTTCTATTTTACAGGGCATAATGGAAGTGCACGCCAGCTTGAGCTGTAACCGCACTTTGACCTTGGGAACAAAAGTGACAATGTATCGACCATTCACAAAATGAGGTCGGAGCTTTGTTCATTATGTGTAAAACGAGCCAGTTTGAGCATTGTGTTGTGCTGCACTCCCACAGCACTCTTTGTAGTACTGCTGCGTTTGAGATCATTGACACTACTTATTTTTTTATTGGACTGCACTTTTCAAGTGTCCTGTGTGTGTCCAAACTTTGTTTTATTTCTCTTCCTATGAAATAGAAACTCTGTAGTGGCGTTAGAGCTTTTCCCGTTAAAATACCTGGAAAACGCAGAAAGTAGCATTCTATTTTACAAGAACATATTGAAGTGCACTGGCGTGCTAAGCTTACACCTCACTTTGACCTTGGGAACAAGGGTCCAATGTCGTGTTTAAAATGCGGGTCATACCTTCGTTACTGTCCTCAAAAAAACAACGAAAGCATTGCACTGCACTGTCCGTTGTAATGCAGCTAAGTTGAAATGTTTACACTACTTATTTTTCAGTTAGATTTCATGTTCTGAAGCATCCTGTGTGTCCAAACAGTTTTGTTTCTCTTCAAAAGCGTATAATAAGCGCACTGGCAAATTGTTAGAAACTTTTCCACATTGAAATACATGGAAAAACGAGGAAAGCTTAGCTTATTCTCTTTTGAGACAACAAAAGGCTGAATATTGGGTTTGACATCCTCTTTAATCCAGAGAGATACACAGGCCACCCTGAACGCGACCTTTACTGAGCTTAGCACTCTGTTTGTTCAAGCGAAGATAGTTGCAATGAATCTTTTTGTGAATAGTGCTTTGATCGAGGTTTGCTATCGCCTTTAAGCAGCACCATTCTAACCATCGGTGTGTTAGCAATTACGCCGTTTGCATGGATAAAAAGCTTTGGCAGTAGTGACGACGTGTACTGCATAGAACAGTGCACAGCGTGAGCTTTCTACACCTCCGTCGACCTGGAACACAGCGACATCGTTTAAAGTAAAATGTGGGTCATACATCAGTTTCTTGCGTTAAAGAAAACAGTTTGTTGCAGTGTGCACTGCACTGCCCGTTATTGATAGTTTGTCATGTTTCGACCCCCGCCATTGTTTTCCATTAAACTTCACGGTCTGAAGTGTTCTCTGTTAATCCAAACCCTTTGGTTTATATTTTCTCGGAGAAGAGCGCACCTGAGAGCCTTTCCCATTGAAATACATGGAGCAGAAAGAAGTATTTCTCTTTAAGCCAAGCATTCAGTAGTTCTGATCCGTTTTGATCTGTTACCCAGCGTTATGATTTGTAAATGACGGCATGAGGAAAGAGGCTCTCTGTTGAAAGGAAGCAGGCTTTCACAAAGGTAAAACAAGCTCATCCAATTGTTTCAAACACATTGTTTTGTTCTTAGATCCTTGTACAATGGTTACTGTAGATGCAGTAGAGCTTTTCCTTTGAATTACATGGAAGCATAAAAAAAGATCCATTTCTCTTTTAGGCGGCATAATGGAAGTGCACAGCGTTAGCTATCTACAGATTTGCCCTTGGAAATAGAGTGACAATGTCTCGTGCGTAAAATGCGGGTCATACCTATGTTTCTGTGTTGCTACGCCAGTGCACCTGCTTTCAAACTGTCTTCTTTAACACATAAGAAACAAGGTATGACCGCATTTTTAGAATCTGATACATTGTATCTTTGTTATAAGCACAGACTGAAGCTGGGAGTGCACTTTGCCGATGAAAGTAGCATTTCTCTTTTAGACAGCATCATGGAAGTTCACCGCGTGTGCTCTCCTACACCTCAGTTTGACCTTGAGAACAAAGTGGCAATGTTTCGAATTCATGAAAAGTGGGGTCATACTTTTATTTCTTATGGTGTACAAAGGAAGTAGTTTGAAGCAGGGTGCTCTGCACTGCTCATAAGTAGCATTTCTCTTTTAGACTAGCGTGGTGGAAGTGACGGAAGTGCACAACCTGTCTTCGCTTTGACACCTTTAATAGACCTTGGGACCAAAGGGTGACAATGGATCATATTAGGTAACATGCAGGTCATATCTTTGTTCCTTATGTGTTAAAGAAAACAGTTTCAAGCACTGTTGCACTGCACGACTCGTTAGGGGTCTTGGCGTTTGAAATCTGTTTGCGCTACTTATTTTCCCCATTAGACTTCACGTTCGCAAGTGTCCTGTGTGTCCAAACAGCTTTCTTTTCTCTTAGTGCGTATAATATATAGTAATCTGTAGTTGCGTTGAGCCTTTGCCATTATTGAGCACGTTGAACGCCGAGAAAGTAGCATTTCACTTTTCCAGAGAATAACGGAGGGTGCAGGCGTCCAGTGGTATATACACCTCACATTGACCTTGGGAGCAAAGAATGTCAATGTCGAGAATCATTAAAATGCGGTCATACGTTTGTTTCTTGTGTTAAAGAAAACAGTTTGAGCATTGTGCACTGCACTGCCCTTTGTGGCCACGTGCGTTTGAAATGTTGACACTACTTATTTTTTCCATTGGACTCCAGAAGTGTCCTGTGTGTCCAAACAGTTTTGCTTTCTCTTCCTCACATGAATAGAACTTCTGTAGTGGCGTTAGAGCTTTTTCCGTTGAAATACTTGGAAAAGCGTACCATTTCTGGACCCCACACAGGGCATAATGGAGGGTGCATAACGTGCTAAACTACACCGAACACTGACCTTGGGAACAAAGGTGACCAATGTATCGATATTCTAAAAATGAGGGGTCAGGCTTTGTTCCGTATGTTAGTAAAACGAACAGTTTGAAGCATTGATGCACTGCACTGCTCTTTGTAGTACTTGCTTACGCTTGAGATGTTGACATCTACTTATTTTTTATTGGACTGCACTCAGAAGTGTCCTGTCCAAACTGTTTTTGTTTCTCTTCCTCGCAGAATAGAACTCTGTAGTGGCGTTAGAGCTTTTCCCCCGCTGAAATACCTGGAAGCAGAAAGTAGCTTTTGTTTTACAGAACATATTGGAAGTGCCAAGCGTTGTTAGCAAACTACACCTCACTTTGACCTTGGGAACAATGGGTCAATGTCTCGTGGTCTGAAAATGCGGTCATACCTTAGTTCCTGATGTGTTCGAAAACAGCTTGAAGGCATTGTGCACTCCGCACGTCCGTTGTAGTACGCTCGTTGAGACGTTTACACTAATATTTTTTCCGTTAGATTTCATGTTCTAAGCATCCTGTGTGTCCAAACAGTTTTTGTTTCTCTTCAGCGTATAATATGCCGCACTGTAGATTTGTTAGGAGCTTTTCCCAGGTAAATACATGGAAAAAAACGAGGAAAGCAGCATTTCTCTTTTTTAAGACAGCACTAAAGGAATGAATGTGGTTTTGAGCATCCTCTTTAATCCAGAGATACACAATTGCACCAGGAGCACGACCTTGCGCGAGCTTCGCCTCTGTTTGTTCGCGAAGATAGTTGCAATGAGAATGCTGTTTTGTGAATAGTGCTGTCCGAGGTTTGCCTATCTACGCCTTTTCGCGCACCATTCTAACCATCCGGTGTGTTAACTCAATTAGCCGTTTGCATGGATAAAAGCTTGTATTGGTGGCGACCCAATGTGCTTATAGAGCAGTTGCACAGCGTGAGCTTTTCTACACCTGCGTCGACCTGGGAACCAAAGCGACATCATTAAATATTTGGATCATACATCAGTTTTCTTACGTGTTAAAAGAAAAGCAGTTTGTTGCAGTGTGCACTGCACTGCCCGTTATTATTAGCGTGTTTGTCATGTTTGACTACTCATTGTTTTCCATTAAACTTCACGGTCTGAGAAGGTGTCCTCTGTGTCCAAACAGTTTGGTTTCTGCTCTTCCTCGGAGAAAAACCTGTGAAAACTTTTCCCATTGAAAATACATGGAAGAAGCAGAAAGAATATTTCTCTTTAAACCCAAGCATTCAGCCAGTTCTGATCGTTTTGTCTGATGCAACGTTGCCAGTTGCCGCAAGGCAGCAGGAAAGAGAGGAATCTCTATTGGTGAAAAGAGCAAACTGTGATTTCTGCAAGGTAAAACATAAGCTGGCTCCAATTTGTTTCAAGACACATTGTTTTGTTCTTCGTACTTGTACAATGGTTGACACTGGCAGATCCGTAGAGCTTTCCCTTTTGAATTACATGAAGCTTATAAAGATCCATTTCTCTTTTAGACTGACATAATGGAGGTTGCACAGCGTGTGCTATACTACACCTCAGGTTGCCCTTGGAACAAAGTGACAATGTCTCATTATTCGTTAAATGCGGGTCATACCTATGTTTCTGTGTTAACTACGCGGTGCACCTTTCAAACGTCTTCTTAACACACATAAGCAAAGGTATGACCCGCATTTTAGAAATGCGATACATTGATCACTTTGTTTGCCAAGGACAGAAACAGTTTGAAGCTTGGGGTGCTACTAGTACTATACTCCCGTAGTAACATTTTCTCTTTTAGACATATCATAGAAGTTCACCGCGTGTGTGCTCTCCTACACCTCGGATTTGACCTTGAGAACAAAGTGGCAATGTTTCAGATTCATGAAGTGTGGGGTCATACTTTTATTTCTTACATGTGCAAAGGAAGCAGTTTGAAGCAAGTTGCTCTGCACTGCTCATAAAGTAACATTTCTCTTTTAGACAGCGTAATGGAAGTGATGGAAGTGCACGGCCTGTGGGGCTTTGACACCTCTCTTTGACCTTGGGACCAAAAGTGACAATGGATCGCCAATGCATACAGGTCATATCTTTGTTCCTTATATTGTTAAAGGAAAGCGGTTTCAAGCTTTGTGCACTGCACAGCTCGTTGTGGGGTCTTGGCTGGTTGAAATGTTTCGCTCACCATTTTACCATTAGACTTCACGTTCGTAAAGTGTCTATATTATTGATCCAAGCAGCTTTCTTTCTCTTCGTGGGTATAATATAGTAGCTGTAGTTGCGGTGAGAGCTTTTGCCATTGAGAAGCGCATTGAAGCGACGAAAGTAGCATTTCACTGCAGAGGGCATAACGGAAGTATAGAGCGTGTGGTATATACCCCCACATCTCACATTGACCTTGAGAACAAAGTGTCAATGTATCAGTCGTAAAATACGGGTCATAAGTTTGTTTCTTATGTGTTAAAAGAAAAGCAGTTTGAAGCGTGCGCTGCACACTGCCCTTTGTGAATACGTGCGTTTGAAATGTTGACACTACTTATTTTTTCCATTGGACTGCACTTTCAGAAATGCCAGTTTTGTTTCTCTTCCTCGCAGAATAGAACTTTCTGTAATTGGCGTTAGAGCTTTCCCGGTGAAATACTTGGGAAGCACGCCCAAGAAAGTACCATTTCTATTTTACAGGGCAATGGAAGTTGCGTAACATTGCTTCAGACCACACCGCGCTTTGACCACAGAGGAGCCGAGTGACAATGTATCGTATTCTAAAATGAGGGTCGGGACTTTTGTTCGTATGTGTAAAGCAGACAGTTTAAAACATTAGTGCACTGCACTGCTCTTTGATACGCACGGTTTGAGATGTTGACACTACTTATTTTTTATTGAGCTGCAAAACTTTCAGGAGAAGTGTCCTGTGGTCCAAACTGTTTTTGTTTCTCTTCCTCGCAGAATGAAACTCTGTAGTGAGCGTTAGAGCTTTTTCCGGTTAAATACCTGGAAAACGCAGAAAGCCAGCATTTCTATTTTACAGAACATATTGGAGATTACATAGCATTGATGCTAAATACACCTCACTTTTGACCTTAAGGAACAAAGGTCAATGTTCGTGACCGAAAAAATGCGGGTCATACCTTCGTTACTGATGTTCAAGAAAAGCAGCTTGAACCGTGTGCACTGCACTGTCCGTTGTAATACGCTCGTTGAAATGTTTACACTTATTTTCCGTTAGATTTCATGTTCTGAAGCATCCTGTGTCCAAGCGTTTTGTTTCTCTTCAGCGTATATGGCGCACTGTGGGTAGACTTTTTCCCATTGAAAATACATAGAAAACGAGGAAAGCAGCATTCTCTTTTAGACAGCATAAAGGAATGAATATTAGTTTGACATCATCCCAGAGAATACTAATTGCACCAGGGCACGACCTTGCCAGAAGAGCTTAGCCCCTCTGTTTGTTCCATGAAGATAGTTGCAATGAATGCTGTTTTGTGAGGGATAGTGCTTTGTCCGAGGTTTGACTATCTCCGCCTTTTAAGCACCATTCACAACCATCGGTGTTAACTCCAATTCGCCGTTTGCATGGATAAAGCTTTGTATTAATTGAAGCTGACAATATTGCTGCATAGAACAGTGCACAGCGTGAGCTTTTCTACACCTCACGTCGACCTGGGAACCAGCGACATCATTCGTAAATCAATGGGTCATACATCAGTTTCTTACGTGTTAAAGAAAACAGTTTGTTGCAGTGTGCACTGCACTGCCAGTTGTAGTGAGCGAGTTTGTCATGTTTAGACTACTCATTGTTTTCCATTAAACTTCACGGTCTGAGAAGTGTACTCTGTTGATCCAAACAGTTTGGTTTCTCTTCCTCGGAGAAAGAAGCGCACCTGTGAGGACTTTCCCATTGAAATGCACATGGAAGAAGCAGAAAAGAGAGAAGTATTTCTCTTTAAGCCCAAGCATTCAGTAGTTCTGATCGTTTGTCTGTGCAGCGTTGCCAGTTGCCGCGGCGGCAGGAAGAGAGGAATCTCTGTGGTGAAAAGAGCAAACTGTGACTTTCACAAGGTGAAACAAGCTCAAAGCTCCAATTGTTTCAAACACATTGTTTTGTTCTTCGTCCTTGTACAATGGTTGCACTGAGATGCATTAGAGCTTTCCCTTTGAATTACATGGAAGCATAAAAGATCCATTTCTCTTTTGGAAGACGACATAATGGAAGTGCACAGCGTATAACATACTACACCTCAGGTTGCCCTTGGAAACAAAGTGACGTATTTCTGGAAATTACATTAGGTAAAATGTCATACCTATGTTCTGTGTTAACACGCAGTGCACCTTGCTTTCAAGCTGTCTTCTTTAACACATAAGAGCAAAGATTTATGACCCGCATTACAATCTATTCACTTTGTTGCCAAGGACAAACAGTTTGAAGCTTGGGGTGCTGTACTGCCCGTAAGTAACATTTCTCTTTTAGACAGCATCATGGAAGTTCACCGCATTGTGCTCTCCCTACACCTCGGATTTGACCTTGAGAACAAAGAGGCAATGTTTCAGATTCATGAAGTGGAGGTCATACTTTTATTTCTTATGTGTACAAGGAAAACACAGTTTGAAGCAGGGTGCTCTGCACTGCTCATAAGTAGCATTTCTCTTTTGAACTTAGCGTAATGGAAGTGATGAGTGCACAGCCTATTAACGGACCACGACACCTACTTCTTTGGCAACGGGACAAAGAGTGACAATGGATCATATTCGTGGCACATGCAGGTCATATCTTTGTTCACTAAGCAATGTTAGTAGTTTCAAAAAGCACTGACCACTGCACAACTCGTTGAGTCTTGCCCGTTTAAAAATGTTTCCACTACTTTATTTTCCCATTAGACTTCCACGTTCGCAAAGTGTCTGTGTCCAAGCAGCTTTCTTTCTCTTAGATGGTATAATATAGTAATCTGTAGTTACGTGAGAGCCTTTGCCATTGAAGCCCGTGGAAGCGCCCGAAGAAGTAGCGACTTCACTTTTAGAGGGCATAACGGAGATTAAGAAGCGTGTGGTAAACCACTCACTTTGACCTTGGGAACAAAGTCTAATGTATCGAATTCGTAAAATACTTGGTCATACGTTGTTTCTTATGTGTTAAACAAAACAGTTTGAAGCATTGATACACTGCACTGCCCTTTGTAATACGTCGCGTTTGAGAAATGTTGACACTACTTATTTTTTCCAGTGGACTGCACTTTCAGAAGTTGATCTGTATTATTAAACAGTTTTGTTTTCTCTTCCTCATAGAATAGAACTCTGTGAGTGGCGTTAAGGCACGCCGGTTGAATAGCTTGAGCGTAAGAAGTACCATTTCTATTTTTACAGGGCATAATGGTAAATAGCAACTGTGCTCAAACACACCGCACTTTGACCTTGGGAACAAAGTGACAATGTATCGCGATATTCTAAAAATGAGGGTCAGGCTGTTCCATTATGTGTAAAACAGACAGTTTGAAGCATTGTGCACTGCACTGCTCTTTAGTAAAATACGCTTACGTTTGGGAAATGTTGACACTACTATTTTTATTGGACTGCACTTTTGAGTGTCCTGTGTGTCCAAACTGTTTTGTTCTCTTCCTCGCTTGAGAATAGAAACTCTGGTGGCGTTAAAACCTTTCCGTTAGAATACGCAGGCTGTCGCAGAAAGTAGCATTTCTATTTTGAAACATAATGGAAGGTAGCACGTTGATGCTAACAACACCTCACATTGACCTTGGGAACAAGGGTCAATGTCTCGTATTCGAAAAATACGGGTCATATCTTCGTTCCTGATGTGTTCAAGAAAACAACTTGAAGCATATTGTGCACTGCACTGTCCGTTGTAAATGCGCTGGATTGGAAATGTTTACACTACATATTTTTTCCGTTAGATTTCATGTTCTGAAGCATCCTGTGTGTCCAAAGCAGTTTTGTTTCTCTTCAGCGTATAATAGCTACGCACTGTGAATTTGTTAGAGCTTTTCCCATTGAAAATACATGGAAAAAGCGAGGGAAACTTAGCATTTCTCTTTTAGACAGCATAAAGGAATGAATGTGGGTTTAATCCTCTTTAGTAGGAAGATACACAATTGCACCAAGAACACGACCTTGCTTGAGCTTACCGCCTGCCTGTTTTGTTCAGCGAAGGTAGTTGCAATGAATGCTGTTTTGGTGAATAGTGCTTTGTCCGAGGTTTAAATATCTACGCCTTTCAAGCGCACCATTCTAACCATCAGTGTGTTAACCCAGTGCCCGTTTGCATGGATAAAAAGCTTACTGGCCAGTAGTGGCTTGGCAATGTACTGCATAGAACAGTGCACAGCGTGAGCTTTTCTACACCTCACGTCGACCTGAAACCAAGCGACATCATTATCAAATAATGGGTCGCCCATCAGTTTCTTCGGTGTTAAAGAGAAAACAGTTTGTTGCAGTGTGCACTACACTGCCCGTTCAATGTTAACGAAGTTTGTCATGTTTCGACTACTCATTGTTTTCCATTAAACTTCACGGTCTGAAGGTACTCTGTGTCCAAACAGTTTGGTTTCTCTTCCTCGGAGAAAGAAGCGCACCTGTCGAGAACCTTTCCCCCGTGAAATACATGGAAGAAGCAGAAAGAGATTATTTCTCTTTTAAGCCAAGCATTCAGTAGTTCTGATCTCGTTTTGATAAGCGTTGCCGGATTGCCGCAGCAGCGCAGGGAAAGAGAGAGGTATCTGTGGTGAAAAAGAGCAAACTTCAGAACTCCTGAGTAAAAGCAAACTCCAAGCTCCAATTGTTTCAAACACATTGTTTGTTCTTAGATCCTTGTACACAATGGTGCACTGTAGATGCATTAGGGCTTTCTTTGAATTTATGGAAGCATAAGGATCCATTCTCTTTTAGACGGCATAATGGAAGTGCACGGCGTGTGCTATACTACACCTCAGGTTGCCCTTGACCACAAAGTGACAATGTCGTGATTAGGTAAAATGTGGATTAACACCTATGTTTCTGTGTTAACTACGCCAGTGCACCTTGCTTCAAGCTGTCTTCTTTAACATAAGAAGCAAAGGTATGACCCGCATTTTCGAATAGCGATACATTGTCACTTTTGTTGCCAAGGACAAGAACAGTTTGAAGCTCAGGAGTATACCTAACCCTTCCAGTAAGTAACATTTCTCTTTTAGACAGCATCATGGAAGTTCACCGCGTGTGCTCTCCTACACCTCAGTTTGCTGACCTTGAGAACAGTGGCAGATGTTTCAGATTCATGAAGTGGGGGTCATACTTTTATTTCTTATGTGTACAAGGAAACAGTTTGAAGCAGGGTTTCTGCACTGCTCCGCAAGTAACATTTCTCTTTTAGACAGCCTTGTGGAAGTGACGGAAGATTGCCGCCTGTGCGCCTTGACACCTCTCTTTGACCTTGGGACCAA
>JAJIBD010029113.1:0-61356 GCA_021461705.1 Cryptotis parvus
ACATGCAGGTCATATCTTGTTCCTTATGTGTTAAAGAAAAATAGTTTCTCTAAGCACTGTGCACCGCACAGCTCGTTGTAGAGCGCGCTGGGCTTGAAAATGTTTACGCCATTTCTATTTTTCCCATTAGACTTCACGCTCTCGCAAGTGTCCTGTGTGTCCAAACAGCTTTCTTCTCTCTTCAAAGGTCAGATAATATAGTAATCTGTAGTTACGTGAGAGCCTTCAAGTTACTGAAGCACCGTGGAAAACGCCTTAAAGTAGCATTTCACTTTTAGAGGGTGCAACGGAAGTGCAGAGCGTGTGGTATATACTACACCTCACTTTGACCTTGGGAACAAAGTGTCAATGTATCGACCTTCGTGAAAAACGCTGGTCATACGCTTGTTTGCGTGCTAAAGAAAACAGTTTGAAGTGATTGTGCACCGTGCACTGCCCTTTTGTAGTACGTGCGTTTGAAATGTTGGATATCCCATTTTATTTTTCCATTGACTGCACTTTCAGAAGTGTCCTGTGTGTCCGCCAAACAGTTTTGTTTCTCTTCCTCGCAGAATAGAACTTCAGTAGTGGCGTTAGAGCTTCTTCCCTGCTGAAATGCTTGGAAAACGCAGAAAGTACCACTTCATTTACAGGCACAATGGAAGTGCATAGCTTGTGCTAAACTACACCGCACTTTGACCTTGGGAACAAAGTGACAATGTATCGTATTCTAAAAATGAGGTCAGCCTTTGTTCCAAAGCGTGTAAAGCAGACAGTTTGAAGTATTGTGCACCGCACCGTTTTTGTAGTACGCACGCTCTGAGATGAGGATAATTATTTTCTCTATTTTTTATTGGACTGCACCCTTCAGAAGTGTCCTGTGTAACCAAACCGTTTTTGTTTCTCTTCCTCCAGAATAGAACTCTGTAGTGGCGTTAGAGCTTTTTCCCGTTGAAATACCTGGGAAAACGCAGAAAGTAGCATTTCTATTTTACAGAACATAATGGAAGTGCATAGCGTGTGCTAAACTACACCTCACTTTGACCTTGGGAACAAAGGGTCAATGTCTCGTATTCGAAAAATCGCGGGTCATACTCTTCTGTTGTGTTCCAGAAACCACGAAGCATTGTGCACTGCACTGTCCGTTGTAGTACGCCCGTTGGAAATGTTTATACTACTTATTTTTTCCAGGTTAGATTTCCATGTTCTGAAGCATCCTGTGTGTCCAAACAGTTTTGTTTCTCTTCAGCGTATAATAGCGCACTGTAGATTTGTTAGAGCTTTTCCCATTGAAATACATGGAAAACGAGGAAAGCAGCATTTCTCTTTTTTAGACAGCATAAAAGGAATGAATGTGGGTTTGACATCCTCTTTGAATCCAGAGAGATACACATTGCACCAGGAGCACGACCTTGCTTGAGCTTCGCCTCTGTTTGTTCAGCGAAGATAGTTGCAATGAAATGCTGTTTTGTGAATAGTGCTTTGTCCGAGGTTTGCCTATCTACGCCTTTTAAACGCACCATTCTAACCATCAGTGTGTTAACTCCATCCGCCGTTTGCATGGATAAAGCTTGTATTAGTGACGGCAATGTACTGCATAGAACAGTGCACAGCGTGAGCTTTTCTACACCTCACGTCGACCTGGGGGAACCAAGCGACATCATTCGTAAAATGTGGGTCATACATCAGTTTCTTACGTGTTAAAAGAAAAAACAGTTTGTTGCAGTGTGCACTGCACTGCCCGTTGTGAAAGCGAGTTTGTCATGTTTCGACTACTCATTGTTTTCCATTAAACTTCACGGTCTGAAGTGTCCTCTGTGTCCAAACAGTTTGGTTTCTCTTCCTCGGAGAAGAGCGCACCTGTGAGAGCCTTTCCCATTGAAATACATGGAAGAAGCAGAAAGAAGTATTTCTCTTTAAGCCAAGCATTCAGTAGTTCTGATCGTTTTGTCTGTGCAACGTTACCGGTTGCCACTTGGCAGCAGGGAAAGAGAGGAATCTCTGTGGTGAAAGAGCAAACTGTGACTTTCACTAAGGTAAAACAAGCTCCAAGCTCCAATTGTTTCAAACACATTGTTTTGTTCTTCGTCCTTGTACAATGGTGCACTGTAGATGCATTAGAGCTTTTCCCTTTGAATTACATGGAAAACGCAAAAGATCCATTTCTCTTTTAGACGGCATAATGGAAGTGCACAGCGTGTGCTATACTACACCTCAGGTTGCCCTTTGGAAACAAAGTGACAATGTCTCCGTATTCAGTAAAATGCGGGTCATACCTATGTTTCTGTGTGCTACGAGTGCACCTTGCTTCAAACTGTCTTCTTTAACATAAGAAACAAAGGTATGACCCGCATTTTTCGAATCACGATACATTGTCACTTTGTTGCCAAGGACAAACAGTTTGAAGCAGGGTGCACTGTACTGCCCGTAAGTAGCATTTCTCTTTTAGACAGCATCATGGAAGTTCACCGCTGTGTGCTCTCCTACACCTCAGTTTGACCTTGAGAACAAAGTGGCAATGTTTCAGATTCATGAAGTGGGGGGTCATACTTTTATTTCTTATGTGTACAAGGAAACAGTTTGAAGCAGGGTGCTCTGCACTGCTCATAAGTAGCATTTCTCTTTTAGACAGCGTAATGGAAGTGACGGAAGTGCACAGCCTGTGCGCTTTGACACCTCTCTTTGACCTTGGGACCAAAGTGACAATGGATCATATTCGTAACATGCAGGTCATATCTTTGTTCCTTATGTGTTAAAGAAAACAGTTTCAAGCACTGTGCACTGCACAGCTCGTTGTAGAGTGCGCGTTTGAAATGTTTACGCTACTTATTTTTCCCATTAGACTTCACGTTCGCAGTGTCCTGTGTGTCCAAACAGCTTTCTTTCTCTTCGTCGTATAATATAGTAATCTGTAGTTACGTGGAGAGCCTTTGCCATTGAAGCACGTGGAAAACGCCGAAAGTAGCATTTCACTTTTAGAGGGCATAACGGAAGTGCAGAGCGTGTGGTATATACTACACCTCACTTTGACCTTGGGAACAAAGTGTCAATGTATCGAATCGTGAGAAATGCGGGTCATACGTTTGTTTCTTATGTGTTAAAGAAAACAGTTTGAAGCATTGTGCACTGCACTGCCCTTTGTAGTACGTGCGTTTGAAATGTTGATCACTACTCATTTTTTCCATTGGACTGCACTTTCAGAAGTGTCCTGTGTGTCCAAACAGTTTTGTTTCTCTTCCTCGCAGAATAGAACTCTGTAGTGGCGTTAGAGCTTTTCCCGTTGAAATACTTGGAAAACGCAGAAAGTACCATTTCTATTTTACAGGGCATAATGGAAGTGCATAGCTTGTGCTAAACTACACCGCACTTTGACCTTGGGAACAAAGTGACAATGTATCGTATTCTAAAATGAGGGTCAGGCTTTGTTCCGTATGTGTAAAGCAGACAGTTTGAAGCATTGTGCACTGCACTGCTCTTTGTAGTACGCACGTTTGAGATGTTGACACTACTTATTTTTTTTTTTGGACTGCACTTTCAGAAGTGTCCTGTGTGTCCAAACTGTTTTTGTTTCTCTTCCTCGCAGAATAGAACTCTGTAGTGGCGTTAGAGCTTTTCCCGTTGAAATACCTGGAAAACGCAGAAAGTAGCATTTCTATTTTACAGAGCATAATGGAAGTGCATAGCGTGTGCTAAACTACACCTCACTTTGACCTTGGGAACAAAGGGTCAATGTCTCGTATTCGAAAAATGCGGGTCATACCTTCGCTCCTGATGTGTTCAAGAAAACAGCTTGAAGCATTGTGCACTGCACTGTCCGTTGTAGCACGCTCGTTGGAAATGTTTACACTACTTATTTTTTCCGTTAGATTTCATGTTCTGAAGCATCCTGTGTGTCCAAACAGTTTTGTTTCTCTTCAGCGTATAATAGCGCACTGTAGATTTGTTAGAGCTTTTCCCATTGAAATACATGGAAACGAGGAAAGCAGCATTTCTCTTTTAGACAGCATAAAGGAATGAATGTGGGTTTGACATCCCTCTTTAATCCAGAGAGATACACAATTGCACCAGGAGCACGACCTTGCTTGAGCTTCGCCTCTGTTTGTTCAGCGAAGATAGTTGCAATGAATGCTGTTTTGTGAATAGTGCTTTGTCCGAGGTTTGCCTATCTACGCCTTTTAAACGCACCATTCTAACCATCAGTGTGTTAACTCCACCCGCCGTTTGCATGGATAAAGCTTGTATTAGTGACGGCAATGTACTGCATAGAACAGTGCACAGCGTGAGCTTTTCTACACCTCACGTCGACCTGGGGAACCAAGCGACATCATTCGTAAAATGTGGGTCATACATCAGTTTCTTACGTGTTAAAGAAAACAGTTTGTTGCAGTGTGCACTGCACTGCCCGTTGTGGTAAGCTGAGTTTGTCATGTTTCGACTACTCATTGTTTTCCATTAAACTTCACGGTCTGAAGTGTCCTCTGTGTCCAAACAGTTTGGTTTCTCTTCCTCGGAGAAGAGCGCACCTGTGAGAGCCTTTCCCATTGAAATACATGGAAGAAGCAGAAAGAAGTATTTCTCTTTAAGCCAAGCATTCAGTAGTTCTGATCGTTTTGTCTGTGCAACGTTGCCAGTTGCCACTTGGCAGCAGGGAAAGAGAGGAATCTCTGTGGTGAAAGAGCAAACTGTGACTTTCACAAGGTAAAACAAGCTCCAAGCTCCAATTGTTTCAAACACATTGTTTTGTTCTTCGTCCTTGTACAATGGTGCACTGTAGATGCATTAGAGCTTTTCCTTTGAATTACATGGAAAACGCAAAAAGATCCATTTCTCTTTTAGACGGCATAATGGAAGTGCACAGCGGTGTGCTATACTACACCTCAGGTTGCCCTTGGAAACAAAGTGACAATGTCTCGTATTCGTAAAATGCGGGTCATACCTATGTTTCTGTGTGCTACGCAGTGCACCTTGCTTCAAACTGTCTTCTTTAACACATAAGAAACAAAGGTATGACCCGCATTTTTTCGAATACGATACATTGTCACTTTGTTGCCAGGGACAAACAGTTTGAAGCAGGGGTGCACTGTACTGCCCGTAAAGTAGCATTTCTCTTTTAGACAGCATCATGGAAGTTCACCGCGTGTGCTCTCCTACACCTCAGTTTGACCTTGAGAACAAAGTGGCAATGTTTCAGATTCATGAAGTGGGGGTCATACTTTTATTTCTTATGTGTACAAGGAAACAGTTTGAAGCAGGGTGCTCTGCACTGCTCATAAGTAGCATTTCTCTTTTAGACAGCGTAATGGAAGTGATGGGAAGTGCACAGCCTGTGCGCTTTGACACCTCTCTTTGACCTTGGGACCAAAGTGACAATGGATCATATTCGTAACATGCAGGTCATATCTTTGTTCCTTATGTGTTAAAGAAAACAGTTTCAAGCACTGTGCACTGCACAGCTCGTTGTAGAGTGCGGCGTTTGAAATGTTTACGCTACTTATTTTTCCCATTAGACTTCACGTTCGCAAGTGTCCTGTGTGTCCAAACAGCTTTCTTTCTCTTCGTCGTATAATATAGTAATCTGTAGTTACGTGAGAGCCTTTGCCATTGAAGCACGTGGAAAACGCCGAAAGTAGCATTTCACTTTTAGAGGGCATAACGGAAGTGCAGAGCGTGTGGTATATACTACACCTCACTTTGACCTTGGGAACAAAGTGTCAATGTATCGAATTCGTAAAATGCGGGTCATACGTTTGTTTCTTATGTGTTAAAGAAAACAGTTTGAAGCATTGTGCACTGCACTGCCCTTTGTAGTACGTGCGTTTGAAATGTTGACACTACTTATTTTTTCCATTGGACTGCACTTTCAGAAGTGTCCTGTGTGTCCAAACAGTTTTGTTTCTCTTCCTCGCAGAATAGAACTCTGTAGTGGCGTTAGAGCTTTTCCCGTTGAAATACTTGGAAAACGCAGAAAGTACCATTTCTATTTTACAGGGCATAATGGAAGTGCATAGCTTGTGCTAAACTACACCGCACTTTGACCTTGGGAACAAAGTGACAATGTATCGTATTCTAAAATGAGGGTCAGGCTTTGTTCCGTATGTGTAAAGCAGACAGTTTGAAGCATTGTGCACTGCACTGCTCTTTGTAGTACGCACGTTTGAGATGTTGACACTACTTATTTTTTTTATTGGACTGCACTTTCAGAAGTGTCCTGTGTGTCCAAACTGTTTTGTTTCTCTTCCTCGCAGAATAGAACTCTGTAGTGGCGTTAGAGCTTTTCCCGTTGAAATACCTGGAAAACGCAGAAAGTAGCATTTCTATTTTACAGAGCATAATGGAAGTGCATAGCGTGTGCTAAACTACACCTCACTTTGACCTTGGGAACAAAGGGTCAATGTCTCGTATTCGAAAAATGCGGGTCATACCTTCGTTCCTGATGTGTTCAAGAAAACAGCTTGAAGCATTGTGCACTGCACTGTCCGTTGTAGTACGCTCGTTGGAAATGTTTACACTACTTATTTTTTTCCGTTAGATTTCATGTTCTGAAGCATCCTGTGTGTCCAAACAGTTTTGTTTCTCTTCAGCGTATAATAGCGCACTGTAGATTTGTTAGAGCTTTTCCCATTGAAATACATGGAAAACGAGGAAAGCAGCATTTCTCTTTTAGACAGCATAAAGGAATGAATGTGGGTTTGACATCCTCTTTAATCCAGAGAGATACACAATTGCACCAGGAGCACGACCTTGCTTGAGCTTCGCCTCTGTTTGTTCAGCGAAGATAGTTGCAATGAATGCTGTTTTGTGAATAGTGCTTTGTCCGAGGTTTGCCTATCTACGCCTTTTAAACGCACCATTCTAACCATCAGTGTGTTAACTCCAATTCGCCGTTTGCATGGATAAAGCTTGTATTAGTGACGGCAATGTACTGCATAGAACAGTGCACAGCGTGAGCTTTTCTACACCTCCACGTCGACCTGGGGAACCAAGCGACATCATTCGTAAAATGTGGGTCATACATCAGTTTCTTACGTGTTAAAGAAAACAGTTTGTTGCAGTGTGCACTGCACTGCCCGTTGTGGTAAGCGAGTTTGTCATGTTTCGACTACTCATTGTTTTCCATTAAACTTCACGGTCTGAAGTGTCCTCTGTGTCCAAACAGTTTGGTTTCTCTTCCTCGGAGAAGAGCGCACCTGTGAGAGCCTTTCCCATTGAAATACATGGAAGAAGCAGAAAGAAGTATTTCTCTTTAAGCCAAGCATTCAGTAGTTCTGATCGTTTTGTCTGTGCAACGTTGCCAGTTGCCACTTGGCAGCAGGGAAAGAGAGGAATCTCTGTGGTGAAAGAGCAAACTGTGACTTTCACAAAGGTAAAACAAGCTCCAAGCTCCAATTGTTTCAAACACATTGTTTTGTTCTTCGTCCTTGTACAATGGTGCACTGTAGATGCATTAGAGCTTTTCCCTTTGAATTACATGGAAAACGCAAAAGATCCATTTCTCTTTTAGACGGCATAATGGAAGTGCACAGCGTGTGCTATACTACACCTCAGGTTGCCCTTGGAAACAAAGTGACAATGTCTCGTATTCGTAAAATGCGGGTCATACCTATGTTTCTGTGTGCTACGCAGTGCACCTTGCTTCAAACTGTCTTCTTTAACACATAAGAAACAAAGGTATGACCCGCATTTTTCGAATACGATACATTGTCACTTTGTTGCCAAGGACAAACAGTTTGAAGCAGGGTGCACTGTACTGCCCGTAAGTAGCATTTCTCTTTTAGACAGCATCATGGAAGTTCACCGCGTGTGCTCTCCTACACCTCAGTTTGACCTTGAGAACAAAGTGGCAATGTTTCAGATTCATGAAGTGGGGGGGTCATACTTTTATTTCTTATGTGTACAAGGAAACAGTTTGAAGCAGGGTGCTCTGCACTGCTCATAAGTAGCATTTCTCTTTTAGACAGCGTAATGGAAGTGACGGAAGTGCACAGCCTGTGCGCTTTGACACCTCTCTTTGACCTTGGGACCAAAGTGACAATGGATCATATTCGTAACATGCAGGTCATATCTTTGTTCCTTATGTGTTAAAGAAAACAGTTTCAAGCACTGTGCACTGCACAGCTCGTTGTAGAGTGCGCGTTTGAAATGTTTACGCTACTTATTTTTCCCATTAGACTTCACGTTCGCAAGTGTCCTGTGTGTCCAAACAGCTTTCTTTCTCTTCGTCGTATAATATAGTAATCTGTAGTTACGTGAGAGCCTTTGCCATTGAAGCACGTGGAAAACGCCGAAAGTAGCATTTCACTTTTAGAGGGCATAACGGAAGTGCAGGGCGTGTGGTATATACTACACCTCACTTTGACCTTGGGAACAAAGTGTCAATGTATCGAATTCGTAAAATCGCGGGTCATACGTTTGTTTCTTATGTGTTAAAGAAAACAGTTTGAAGCATTGTGCACTGCACTGCCCTTTGTAGTACGTGCGTTTGAAATGTTGACACTACTTATTTTTTCCATTGGACTGCACTTTCAGAAGTGTCCTGTGTGTCCAAACAGTTTTGTTTCTCTTCCTCGCAGAATAGAACTCTGTAGTGGCGTTAGAGCTTTTCCCGTTGAAATACTTGGAAAACGCAGAAAGTACCATTTCTATTTTACAGGGCATAATGGAAGTGCATAGCTTGTGCTAAACTACACCGCACTTTGACCTTGGGAACAAAGTGACAATGTATCGTATTCTAAAATGAGGGTCAGGCTTTGTTCCGTATGTGTAAAGCAGACAGTTTGAAGCATTGTGCACTGCACTGCTCTTTGTAGTACGCACGTTTGAGATGTTGACACTACTTATTTTTTTTATTGGACTGCACTTTCAGAAGTGTCCTGTGTGTCCAAACTGTTTTGTTTCTCTTCCTCGCAGAATAGAACTCTGTAGTGGCGTTAGAGCTTTTCCCGTTGAAATACCTGGAAAACGCAGAAAGTAGCATTTCTATTTTACAGAGCATAATGGAAGTGCATAGCGTGTGCTAAACTACACCTCACTTTGACCTTGGGAACAAAGGGTCAATGTCTCGTATTCGAAAAATGCGGGTCATACCTTCGTTCCTGATGTGTTCAAGAAAACAGCTTGAAGCATTGTGCACTGCACTGTCCGTTGTAGTACGCTCGTTGGAAATGTTTACACTACTTATTTTTTCCGTTAGATTTCATGTTCTGAAGCATCCTGTGTGTCCAAACAGTTTTGTTTCTCTTCAGCGTATAATAGCGCACTGTAGATTTGTTAGAGCTTTTCCCATTGAAATACATGGAAAACGAGGAAAGCAGCATTTCTCTTTTAGACAGCATAAAGGAATGAATGTGGGTTTGACATCCTCTTTAATCCAGAGAGATACACAATTGCACCAGGAGCACGACCTTGCTTGAGCTTCGCCTCTGTTTGTTCAGCGAAGATAGTTGCAATGAATGCTGTTTTGTGAATAGTGCTTTGTCCGAGGTTTGCCTATCTACGCCTTTTAAACGCACCATTCTAACCATCAGTGTGTTAACTCCAATTCGCCGTTTGCATGGATAAAGCTTGTATTAGTGACGGCAATGTACTGCATAGAACAGTGCACAGCGTGAGCTTTTCTACACCTCACGTCGACCTGGGGAACCAAGCGACATCATTCGTAAAATGTGGGTCATACATCAGTTTCTTACGTGTTAAAGAAAACAGTTTGTTGCAGTGTGCACTGCACTGCCCGTTGTGGTAAGCGAGTTTGTCATGTTTCGACTACTCATTGTTTTCCATTAAACTTCACGGTCTGAAGTGTCCTCTGTGTCCAAACAGTTTGGTTTCTCTTCCTCGGAGAAGAGCGCACCTGTGAGAGCCTTTCCCATTGAAATACATGGAAGAAGCAGAAAGAAGTATTTCTCTTTAAGCCAAGCATTCAGTAGTTCTGATCGTTTTGTCTGTGCAACGTTGCCAGTTGCCACTTGGCAGCAGGGAAAGAGAGGAATCTCTGTGGTGAAAGAGCAAACTGTGACTTTCACAAGGTAAAACAAGCTCCAAGCTCCAATTGTTTCAAACACATTGTTTTGTTCTTCGTCCTTGTACAATGGTGCACTGTAGATGCATTAGAGCTTTTCCCTTTGAATTACATGGAAAACGCAAAAAGATCCATTTCTCTTTTAGACGGCATAATGGAAGTGCACAGCGTGTGCTATACTACACCTCAGGTTGCCCTTGGAAACAAAGTGACAATGTCTCGTATTCGTAAAATGCGGGTCATACCTATGTTTCTGTGTGCTACGCAGTGCACCTTGCTTCAAACTGTCTTCTTTAACACATAAGAAACAAAGGTATGACCCGCATTTTTCGAATACGATACATTGTCACTTTGTTGCCAAGGACAAACAGTTTGAAGCAGGGTGCACTGTACTGCCCGTAAGTAGCATTTCTCTTTTAGACAGCATCATGGAAGTTCACCGCGTGTGCTCTCCTACACCTCAGTTTGACCTTGAGAACAAAGTGGCAATGTTTCAGATTCATGAAGTGGGGGGTCATACTTTTATTTCTTATGTGTACAAGGAAACAGTTTGAAGCAGGGTGCTCTGCACTGCTCATAAGTAGCATTTCTCTTTTAGACAGCGTAATGGAAGTGACGGAAGTGCACAGCCTGTGCGCTTTGACACCTCTCTTTGACCTTGGGACCAAAGTGACAATGGATCATATTCGTAACATGCAGGTCATATCTTTGTTCCTTATGTGTTAAAGAAAACAGTTTCAAGCACTGTGCACTGCACAGCTCGTTGTAGAGTGCGCGTTTGAAATGTTTACGCTACTTATTTTTCCCATTAGACTTCACGTTCGCAAGTGTCCTGTGTGTCCAAACAGCTTTCTTTCTCTTCGTCGTATAATATAGTAATCTGTAGTTACGTGAGAGCCTTTGCCATTGAAGCACGTGGAAAACGCCGAAAGTAGCATTTCACTTTTAGAGGGCATAACGGAAGTGCAGAGCGTGTGGTATATACTACACCTCACTTTGACCTTGGGAACAAAGTGTCAATGTATCGAATTCGTAAAATGCGGGTCATACGTTTGTTTCTTATGTGTTAAAGAAAACAGTTTGAAGCATTGTGCACTGCACTGCCCTTTGTAGTACGTGCGTTTGAAATGTTGACACTACTTATTTTTTCCATTGGACTGCACTTTCAGAAGTGTCCTGTGTGTCCAAACAGTTTTGTTTCTCTTCCTCGCAGAATAGAACTCTGTAGTGGCGTTAGAGCTTTTCCCGTTGAAATACTTGGAAAACGCAGAAAGTACCACTTCTATTTTACAGGGCATAATGGAAGTGCATAGCTTGTGCTAAACTACACCGCACTTTGACCTTGGGAACAAAGTGACAATGTATCGTATTCTAAAATGAGGGTCAGGCTTTGTTCCGTATGTGTAAAGCAGACAGTTTGAAGCATTGTGCACTGCACTGCTCTTTGTAGTACGCACGTTTGAGATGTTGACACTACTTATTTTTTTTTATTGGACTGCACTTTCAGAAGTGTCCTGTGTGTCCAAACTGTTTTGTTTCTCTTCCTCGCAGAATAGAACTCTGTAGTGGCGTTAGAGCTTTTCCCGTTGAAATACCTGGAAAACGCAGAAAGTAGCATTTCTATTTTACAGAGCATAATGGAAGTGCATAGCGTGTGCTAAACTACACCTCACTTTGACCTTGGGAACAAAGGGTCAATGTCTCGTATTCGAAAAATGCGGGTCATACCTTCGTTCCTGATGTGTTCAAGAAAACAGCTTGAAGCATTGTGCACTGCACTGTCCGTTGTAGTACGCTCGTTGGAAATGTTTACACTACTTATTTTTTCCGTTAGATTTCATGTTCTGAAGCATCCTGTGTGTCCAAACAGTTTTGTTTCTCTTCAGCGTATAATAGCGCACTGTAGATTTGTTAGAGCTTTTCCCATTGAAATACATGGAAAACGAGGAAAGCAGCATTTCTCTTTTAGACAGCATAAAGGAATGAATGTGGGTTTGACATCCTCTTTAATCCAGAGAGATACACAATTGCACCAGGAGCACGACCTTGCTTGAGCTTCGCCTCTGTTTGTTCAGCGAAGATAGTTGCAATGAATGCTGTTTTGTGAATAGTGCTTTGTCCGAGGTTTGCCTATCTACGCCTTTTAAACGCACCATTCTAACCATCAGTGTGTTAACTCCAATTCGCCGTTTGCATGGATAAAGCTTGTATTAGTGACGGCAATGTACTGCATAGAACAGTGCACAGCGTGAGCTTTTCTACACCTCACGTCGACCTGGGGAACCAAGCGACATCATTCGTAAAATGTGGGTCATACATCAGTTTCTTACGTGTTAAAGAAAACAGTTTGTTGCAGTGTGCACTGCACTGCCCGTTGTGGTAAGCGAGTTTGTCATGTTTCGACTACTCATTGTTTTCCATTAAACTTCACGGTCTGAAGTGTCCTCTGTGTCCAAACAGTTTGGTTTCTCTTCCTCGGAGAAGAGCGCACCTGTGAGAGCCTTTCCCATTGAAATACATGGAAGAAGCAGAAAGAAGTATTTCTCTTTAAGCCAAGCATTCAGTAGTTCTGATCGTTTTGTCTGTGCAACGTTGCCAGTTGCCACTTGGCAGCAGGGAAAGAGAGGAATCTCTGTGGTGAAAGAGCAAACTGTGACTTTCACAAGGTAAAACAAGCTCCAAGCTCCAATTGTTTCAAACACATTGTTTTGTTCTTCGTCCTTGTACAATGGTGCACTGTAGATGCATTAGAGCTTTTCCCTTTGAATTACATGGAAAACGCAAAAAGATCCATTTCTCTTTTAGACGGCATAATGGAAGTGCACAGCGTGTGCTATACTACACCTCAGGTTGCCCTTGGAAACAAAGTGACAATGTCTCGTATTCGTAAAATGCGGGTCATACCTATGTTTCTGTGTGCTACGCAGTGCACCTTGCTTCAAACTGTCTTCTTTAACACATAAGAAACAAAGGTATGACCCGCATTTTTCGAATACGATACATTGTCACTTTGTTGCCAAGGACAAACAGTTTGAAGCAGGGTGCACTGTACTGCCCGTAAGTAGCATTTCTCTTTTAGACAGCATCATGGAAGTTCACCGCGTGTGCTCTCCTACACCTCAGTTTGACCTTGAGAACAAAGTGGCAATGTTTCAGATTCATGAAGTGGGGGGGGTCATACTTTTATTTCTTATGTGTACAAGGAAACAGTTTGAAGCAGGGTGCTCTGCACTGCTCATAAGTAGCATTTCTCTTTTAGACAGCGTAATGGAAGTGATGGAAGTGCACAGCCTGTGCGCTTTGACACCTCTCTTTGACCTTGGGACCAAAGTGACAATGGATCATATTCGTAACATGCAGGTCATATCTTTGTTCCTTATGTGTTAAAGAAAACAGTTTCAAGCACTGTGCACTGCACAGCTCGTTGTAGAGTGCGCGTTTGAAATGTTTACGCTACTTATTTTTCCCATTAGACTTCACGCTCGCAAGTGTCCTGTGTGTCCAAACAGCTTTCTTTCTCTTCGTCGTATAATATAGTAATCTGTAGTTACGTGAGAGCCTTTGCCATTGAAGCACGTGGAAAACGCCGAAAGTAGCATTTCACTTTTAGAGGGCATAACGGAAGTGCAGAGCGTGTGGTATATACTACACCTCACTTTGACCTTGGGAACAAAGTGTCAATGTATCGAATTCGTAAAATGCGGGTCATACGCTTGTTTCTTATGTGTTAAAGAAAACAGTTTGAAGCATTGTGCACTGCACTGCCCTTTGTAGTACGTGCGCTTGAAATGTTGACACTACTTATTTTTTCCATTGGACTGCACTTTCAGAAGTGTCCTGTGTGTCCAAACAGTTTTGTTTCTCTTCCTCGCAGAATAGAACTCTGTAGTGGCGTTAGAGCTTTTCCCGTTGAAATACTTGGAAAACGCAGAAAGTACCATTTCTATTTTACAGGGCATAATGGAAGTGCATAGCTTGTGCTAAACTACACCGCACTTTGACCTTGGGAACAAAGTGACAATGTATCGTATTCTAAAATGAGGGTCAGGCTTTGTTCCGTATGTGTAAAGCAGACAGTTTGAAGCATTGTGCACTGCACTGCTCTTTGTAGTACGCACGTTTGAGATGTTGACACTACTTATTTTTTTTTATTGGACTGCACTTTCAGAAGTGTCCTGTGTGTCCAAACTGTTTTGTTTCTCTTCCTCGCAGAATAGAACTCTGTAGTGGCGTTAGAGCTTTTCCCGTTGAAATACCTGGAAAACGCAGAAAGTAGCATTTCTATTTTACAGAGCATAATGGAAGTGCATAGCGTGTGCTAAACTACACCTCACTTTGACCTTGGGAACAAAGGGTCAATGTCTCGTGATTCGAAAAATGCGGGTCATACCTTCGTTCCTGATGTGTTCAAGAAAACAGCTTGAAGCATTGTGCACTGCACTGTCCGTTGTAGTACGCTCGTTGGAAATGTTTACACTACTTATTTTTTCCGTTAGATTTCATGTTCTGAAGCATCCTGTGTGTCCAAACAGTTTTGTTTCTCTTCAGCGTATAATAGCGCACTGTAGATTTGTTAGAGCTTTTCCCATTGAAATACATGGAAAACGAGGAAAGCAGCATTTCTCTTTTAGACAGCATAAAGGAATGAATGTGGGTTTGACATCCTCTTTAATCCAGAGAGATACACAATTGCACCAGGAGCACGACCTTGCTTGAGCTTCGCCTCTGTTTGTTCAGCGAAGATAGTTGCAATGAATGCTGTTTTGTGAATAGTGCTTTGTCCGAGGTTTGCCTATCTACGCCTTTTAAACGCACCATTCTAACCATCAGTGTGTTAACTCCAACCCGCCGCTTGCATGGATAAAGCTTGTATTAGTGACGGCAATGTACTGCATAGAACAGTGCACAGCGTGAGCTTTTCTACACCTCACGTCGACCTGGGGAACCAAGCGACATCATTCGTAAAATGTGGGTCATACATCAGTTTCTTACGTGTTAAAGAAAACAGTTTGTTGCAGTGTGCACTGCACTGCCCGCTGTGGTAAGCGAGTTTGTCATGTTTCGACTACTCATTGTTTTCCATTAAACTTCACGGTCTGAAGTGTCCTCTGTGTCCAAACAGTTTGGTTTCTCTTCCTCGGAGAAGAGCGCACCTGTGAGAGCCTTTCCCATTGAAATACATGGAAGAAGCAGAAAGAAGTATTTCTCTTTAAGCCAAGCATTCAGTAGTTCTGATCGTTTTGTCTGTGCAACGTTGCCAGTTGCCACTTGGCAGCAGGGAAAGAGAGGAATCTCTGTGGTGAAAGAGCAAACTGTGACTTTCACAAGGTAAAACAAGCTCCAAGCTCCAATTGTTTCAAACACATTGTTTTGTTCTTCGTCCTTGTACAATGGTGCACTGTAGATGCATTAGAGCTTTTCCCTTTGAATTACATGGAAAACGCAAAAAAGATCCATTTCTCTTTTAGACGGCATAATGGAAGTGCACAGCGTGTGCTATACTACACCTCAGGTTGCCCTTGGAAACAAAGTGACAATGTCTCGTATTCGTAAAATGCGGGTCATACCTATGTTTCTGTGTGCTACGCAGTGCACCTTTGCTTCAAACTGTCTTCTTTAACACATAAGAAACAAAGGTATGACCCGCATTTTTCGAATACGATACATTGTCACTTTGTTGCCAAGGACAAACAGTTTGAAGCAGGGTGCACTGTACTGCCCGTAAGTAGCATTTCTCTTTTAGACAGCATCATGGAAGTTCACCGCGTGGTGCTCTCCTACACCTCAGTTTGACCTTGAGAACAAAGTGGCAATGTTTCAGATTCATGAAGTGGGGGGGTCATACTTTTATTTCTTATGTGTACAAGGAAACAGTTTGAAGCAGGGTGCTCTGCACTGCTCATAAGTAGCATTTCTCTTTTAGACAGCGTAATGGAAGTGATGGAAGTGCACAGCCTGTGCGCTTTGACACCTCTCTTTGACCTTTGGGACCAAAGTGACAATGGATCATATTCGTAACATGCAGGTCATATCTTTGTTCCTTATGTGTTAAAGAAAACAGTTTCAAGCACTGTGCACTGCACAGCTCGTTGTAGAGTGCGCGCTTTGAAATGTTTACGCTACTTATTTTTCCCATTAGACTTCACGCTCGCAAGTGTCCTGTGTGTCCAAACAGCTTTCTTTCTCTTCGTCGGATAATATAGTAATCTGTAGTTACGTGAGAGCCTTTGCCATTGAAGCACGTGGAAAACGCCGAAAGTAGCATTTCACTTTTAGAGGGCATAACGGAAGTGCAGAGCGTGTGGTATATACTACACCTCACTTTGACCTTGGGAACAAAGTGTCAATGTATCGAATTCGTAAAATGCGGGTCATACGCTTGTTTCTTATGTGTTAAAGAAAACAGTTTGAAGCATTGTGCACTGCACTGCCCTTTGTAGTACGTGGCGTTTGAAATGTTGACACTACTTATTTTTTTCCATTGGACTGCACTTTCAGAAGTGTCCTGTGTGTCCAAACAGTTTTGTTTCTCTTCCTCGCAGAATAGAACTCTGTAGTGGCGTTAGAGCTTTTCCCGTTGAAATACTTGGAAAACGCAGAAAGTACCATTTCTATTTTACAGGGCATAATGGAAGTGCATAGCTTGTGCTAAACTACACCGCACTTTGACCTTGGGAACAAAGTGACAATGTATCGTATTCTAAAAATGAGGGTCAGGCTTTGTTCCGTATGTGTAAAGCAGACAGTTTGAAGCATTGTGCACTGCACTGCTCTTTGTAGTACGCACGTTTGAGATGTTGACACTACTTATTTTTTTTTATTGGACTGCACTTTCAGAAGTGTCCTGTGTGTCCAAACTGTTTTGTTTCTCTTCCTCGCAGAATAGAACTCTGTAGTGGCGTTAGAGCTTTTCCCGTTGAAATACCTGGAAAACGCAGAAAGTAGCATTTCTATTTTACAGAGCATAATGGAAGTGCATAGCGTGTGCTAAACTACACCTCACTTTGACCTTGGGAACAAAGGGTCAATGTCTCGGATTCGAAAAATGCGGGTCATACCTTCGCTCCTGATGTGTTCAAGAAAACAGCTTGAAGCATTGTGCACTGCACTGTCCGCTGTAGTACGCTCGTTGGAAATGTTTACACTACTTATTTTTTCCGTTAGATTTCATGTTCTGAAGCATCCTGTGTGTCCAAACAGTTTTGTTTCTCTTCAGCGTATAATAGCGCACTGTAGATTTGTTAGAGCTTTTCCCATTGAAATACATGGAAAACGAGGAAAGCAGCATTTCTCTTTTAGACAGCATAAAGGAATGAATGTGGGTTTGACATCCTCTTTAATCCAGAGAGATACACAATTGCACCAGGAGCACGACCTTGCTTGAGCTTCGCCCCTGTTTGTTCAGCGAAGATAGTTGCAATGAATGCTGTTTTGTGAATAGTGCTTTGTCCGAGGTTTGCCTATCTACGCCTTTTAAACGCACCATTCTAACCATCAGTGTGTTAACTCCACCCGCCGCTTGCATGGATAAAGCTTGTATTAGTGACGGCAATGTACTGCATAGAACAGTGCACAGCGTGAGCTTTTCTACACCTCACGCCGACCTGGGGAACCAAGCCGACATCATTCGTAAAATGTGGGTCATACATCAGTTTCTTACGTGTTAAAGAAAACAGTTTGTTGCAGTGTGCACTGCACTGCCCGCTGTGGTAAGCGAGTTTGTCATGTTTCGACTACTCATTGTTTTCCATTAAACTTCACGGTCTGAAGTGTCCTCTGTGTCCAAACAGTTTGGTTTCTCTTCCTCGGAGAAGAGCGCACCTGTGAGAGCCTTTCCCATTGAAATACATGGAAGAAGCAGAAAGAAGTATTTCTCTTTAAGCCAAGCATTCAGTAGTTCTGATCGCTTTGTCTGTGCAACGTTGCCAGTTGCCACTTGGCAGCAGGGAAAGAGAGGAATCTCTGTGGTGAAAGAGCAAACTGTGACTTTCACAAGGTAAAACAAGCTCCAAGCTCCAATTGTTTCAAACACATTGTTTTGTTCTTCGTCCTTGTACAATGGTGCACTGTAGATGCATTAGAGCTTTTCCCTTTGAATTACATGGAAAACGCAAAAAGATCCATTTCTCTTTTAGACGGCATAATGGAAGTGCACAGCGTGTGCTATACTACACCTCAGGTTGCCCTTTGGAAACAAAGTGACAATGTCTCGGATTCGTAAAATGCGGGTCATACCTATGTTTCTGTGTGCTACGCAGTGCACCTTTGCTTCAAACTGTCTTCTTTAACACATAAGAAACAAAGGTATGACCCGCATTTTTCGAATACGATACATTGTCACTTTGTTGCCAAGGACAAACAGTTTGAAGCAGGGTGCACTGTACTGCCCGTAAGTAGCATTTCTCTTTTAGACAGCATCATGGAAGTTCACCGCGTGTGCTCTCCTACACCTCAGTTTGACCTTGAGAACAAAGTGGCAATGTTTCAGATTCATGAAGTGGGGGGGTCATACTTTTATTTCTTATGTGTACAAGGAAACAGTTTGAAGCAGGGTGCTCTGCACTGCTCATAAGTAGCATTTCTCTTTTAGACAGCGTAATGGAAGTGATGGAAGTGCACAGCCTGTGCGCTTTGACACCTCTCTTTGACCTTGGGACCAAAGTGACAATGGATCATATTCGTAACATGCAGGTCATATCTTTGTTCCTTATGTGTTAAAGAAAACAGTTTCAAGCACTGTGCACTGCACAGCTCGTTGTAGAGTGCGCGCTTGAAATGTTTACGCTTACTTATTTTTCCCATTAGACTTCACGCTCGCAAGTGTCCTGTGTGTCCAAACAGCTTTCTTTCTCTTCGTCGTATAATATAGTAATCTGTAGTTACGTGAGAGCCTTTGCCATTGAAGCACGTGGAAAACGCCGAAAAGTAGCATTTCACTTTTAGAGGGCATAACGGAAGTGCAGAGCGTGTGGTATATACTACACCTCACTTTGACCTTGGGAACAAAGTGTCAATGTATCGAACCCGTAAAATGCGGGTCATACGCTTGTTTCTTATGTGTTAAAGAAAACAGTTTGAAGCATTGTGCACTGCACTGCCCTTTGTAGTACGTGCGTTTGAAATGTTGACACTACTTATTTTTTCCATTGGACTGCACTTTCAGAAGTGTCCTGTGTGTCCAAACAGTTTTGTTTCTCTTCCTCGCAGAATAGAACTCTGTAGTGGCGTTAGAGCTTTTCCCGTTGAAATACTTGGAAAACGCAGAAAGTACCATTTCTATTTTACAGGGCATAATGGAAGTGCATAGCTTGTGCTAAACTACACCGCACTTTGACCTTGGGAACAAAGTGACAATGTATCGTATTCTAAAATGAGGGTCAGGCTTTGTTCCGTATGTGTAAAGCAGACAGTTTGAAGCATTGTGCACTGCACTGCTCTTTGTAGTACGCACGTTTGAGATGTTGACACTACTTATTTTTTTTTATTGGACTGCACTTTCAGAAGTGTCCTGTGTGTCCAAACTGTTTTGTTTCTCTTCCTCGCAGAATAGAACTCTGTAGTGGCGTTAGAGCTTTTCCCGTTGAAATACCTGGAAAACGCAGAAAGTAGCATTTCTATTTTACAGAGCATAATGGAAGTGCATAGCGTGTGCTAAACTACACCTCACTTTGACCTTGGGAACAAAGGGTCAATGTCTCGGATTCGAAAAATGCGGGTCATACCTTCGCTCCTGATGTGTTCAAGAAAACAGCTTGAAGCATTGTGCACTGCACTGTCCGCTGTAGTACGCTCGTTGGAAATGTTTACACTACTTATTTTTTCCGTTAGATTTCATGTTCTGAAGCATCCTGTGTGTCCAAACAGTTTTGTTTCTCTTCAGCGTATAATAGCGCACTGTAGATTTGTTAGAGCTTTTCCCATTGAAATACATGGAAAACGAGGAAAGCAGCATTTCTCTTTTTAGACAGCATAAAGGAATGAATGTGGGTTTGACATCCTCTTTAATCCAGAGAGATACACAATTGCACCAGGAGCACGACCTTGCTTGAGCTTCGCCTCTGTTTGTTCAGCGAAGATAGTTGCAATGAATGCTGTTTTGTGAATAGTGCTTTGTCCGAGGTTTGCCTATCTACGCCTTTTAAACGCACCATTCTAACCATCAGTGTGTTAACTCCACCCGCCGCTTGCATGGATAAAGCTTGTATTAGTGACGGCAATGTACTGCATAGAACAGTGCACAGCGTGAGCTTTTCTACACCTCACGCCGACCTGGGGAACCAAGCGACATCATTCGTAAAATGTGGGTCATACATCAGTTTCTTACGTGTTAAAGAAAACAGTTTGTTGCAGTGTGCACTGCACTGCCCGCTGTGGTAAGCGAGTTTGTCATGTTTCGACTACTCATTGTTTTCCATTAAACTTCACGGTCTGAAGTGTCCTCTGTGTCCAAACAGTTTGGTTTCTCTTCCTCGGAGAAGAGCGCACCTGTGAGAGCCTTTCCCATTGAAATACATGGAAGAAGCAGAAAGAAGTATTTCTCTTTAAGCCAAGCATTCAGTAGTTCTGATCGTTTTGTCTGTGCAACGTTGCCAGTTGCCACTTGGCAGCAGGGAAAGAGAGGAATCTCTGTGGTGAAAGAGCAAACTGTGACTTTCACAAGGTAAAACAAGCTCCAAGCTCCAATTGTTTCAAACACATTGTTTTGTTCTTCGTCCTTGTACAATGGTGCACTGTAGATGCATTAGAGCTTTTCCCTTTGAATTACATGGAAAACGCAAAAAGATCCATTTCTCTTTTAGACGGCATAATGGAAGTGCACAGCGTGTGCTATACTACACCTCAGGTTGCCCTTTGGAAACAAAGTGACAATGTCTCGTATTCGTAAAATGCGGGTCATACCTATGTTTCTGTGTGCTACGCAGTGCACCTTGCTTCAAACTGTCTTCTTTAACACATAAGAAACAAAGGTATGACCCGCATTTTTCGAATACGATACATTGTCACTTTGTTGCCAAGGACAAACAGTTTGAAGCAGGGTGCACTGTACTGCCCGTAAGTAGCATTTCTCTTTTAGACAGCATCATGGAAGTTCACCGCGTGTGCTCTCCTACACCTCAGTTTGACCTTGAGAACAAAGTGGCAATGTTTCAGATTCATGAAGTGGGGGGTCATACTTTTATTTCTTATGTGTACAAGGAAACAGTTTGAAGCAGGGTGCTCTGCACTGCTCATAAGTAGCATTTCTCTTTTAGACAGCGTAATGGAAGTGATGGAAGTGCACAGCCTGTGCGCTTTGACACCTCTCTTTGACCTTGGGACCAAAGTGACAATGGATCATATTCGTAACATGCAGGTCATATCTTTGTTCCTTATGTGTTAAAGAAAACAGTTTCAAGCACTGTGCACTGCACAGCTCGTTGTAGAGTGCGCTTGAAATGTTTACGCTACTTATTTTTCCCATTAGACTTCACGTTCGCAAGTGTCCTGTGTGTCCAAACAGCTTTCTTTCTCTTCGTCGTATAATATAGTAATCTGTAGTTACGTGAGAGCCTTTGCCATTGAAGCACGTGGAAAACGCCGAAAGTAGCATTTCACTTTTAGAGGGCATAACGGAAGTGCAGAGCGTGTGGTATATACTACACCTCACTTTGACCTTGGGAACAAAGTGTCAATGTATCGAATTCGTAAAATGCGGGTCATACGTTTGTTTCTTATGTGTTAAAGAAAACAGTTTGAAGCATTGTGCACTGCACTGCCCTTTGTAGTACGTGCGTTTGAAATGTTGACACTACTTATTTTTTCCATTGGACTGCACTTTCAGAAGTGTCCTGTGTGTCCAAACAGTTTTGTTTCTCTTCCTCGCAGAATAGAACTCTGTAGTGGCGTTAGAGCTTTTCCCGTTGAAATACTTGGAAAACGCAGAAAGTACCATTTCTATTTTACAGGGCATAATGGAAGTGCATAGCTTGTGCTAAACTACACCGCACTTTGACCTTGGGAACAAAGTGACAATGTATCGTATTCTAAAATGAGGGTCAGGCTTTGTTCCGTATGTGTAAAGCAGACAGTTTGAAGCATTGTGCACTGCACTGCTCTTTGTAGTACGCACGTTTGAGATGTTGACACTACTTATTTTTTTTTATTGGACTGCACTTTCAGAAGTGTCCTGTGTGTCCAAACTGTTTTGTTTCTCTTCCTCGCAGAATAGAACTCTGTAGTGGCGTTAGAGCTTTTCCCGTTGAAATACCTGGAAAACGCAGAAAGTAGCATTTCTATTTTACAGAGCATAATGGAAGTGCATAGCGTGTGCTAAACTACACCTCACTTTGACCTTGGGAACAAAGGGTCAATGTCTCGTATTCGAAAAATGCGGGTCATACCTTCGTTCCTGATGTGTTCAAGAAAACAGCTTGAAGCATTGTGCACTGCACTGTCCGTTGTAGTACGCTCGTTGGAAATGTTTACACTACTTATTTTTTCCGTTAGATTTCATGTTCTGAAGCATCCTGTGTGTCCAAACAGTTTTGTTTCTCTTCAGCGTATAATAGCGCACTGTAGATTTGTTAGAGCTTTTCCCATTGAAATACATGGAAAACGAGGAAAGCAGCATTTCTCTTTTAGACAGCATAAAGGAATGAATGTGGGTTTGACATCCTCTTTAATCCAGAGAGATACACAATTGCACCAGGAGCACGACCTTGCTTGAGCTTCGCCTCTGTTTGTTCAGCGAAGATAGTTGCAATGAATGCTGTTTTGTGAATAGTGCTTTGTCCGAGGTTTGCCTATCTACGCCTTTTAAACGCACCATTCTAACCATCAGTGTGTTAACTCCAATTCGCCGCTTGCATGGATAAAGCTTGTATTAGTGACGGCAATGTACTGCATAGAACAGTGCACAGCGTGAGCTTTTCTACACCTCACGTCGACCTGGGGAACCAAGCGACATCATTCGTAAAATGTGGGTCATACATCAGTTTCTTACGTGTTAAAGAAAACAGTTTGTTGCAGTGTGCACTGCACTGCCCGTTGTGGTAAGCGAGTTTGTCATGTTTCGACTACTCATTGTTTTCCATTAAACTTCACGGTCTGAAGTGTCCTCTGTGTCCAAACAGTTTGGTTTCTCTTCCTCGGAGAAGAGCGCACCTGTGAGAGCCTTTCCCATTGAAATACATGGAAGAAGCAGAAAGAAGTATTTCTCTTTAAGCCAAGCATTCAGTAGTTCTGATCGTTTTGTCTGTGCAACGTTGCCAGTTGCCACTTGGCAGCAGGGAAAGAGAGGAATCTCTGTGGTGAAAGAGCAAACTGTGACTTTCACAAGGTAAAACAAGCTCCAAGCTCCAATTGTTTCAAACACATTGTTTTGTTCTTCGTCCTTGTACAATGGTGCACTGTAGATGCATTAGAGCTTTTCCCTTTGAATTACATGGAAAACGCAAAAAGATCCATTTCTCTTTTAGACGGCATAATGGAAGTGCACAGCGTGTGCTATACTACACCTCAGGTTGCCCTTGGAAACAAAGTGACAATGTCTCGTATTCGTAAAATGCGGGTCATACCTATGTTTCTGTGTGCTACGCAGTGCACCTTGCTTCAAACTGTCTTCTTTAACACATAAGAAACAAAGGTATGACCCGCATTTTTCGAATACGATACATTGTCACTTTGTTGCCAAGGACAAACAGTTTGAAGCAGGGTGCACTGTACTGCCCGTAAGTAGCATTTCTCTTTTAGACAGCATCATGGAAGTTCACCGCGTGTGCTCTCCTACACCTCAGTTTGACCTTGAGAACAAAGTGGCAATGTTTCAGATTCATGAAGTGGGGGGGTCATACTTTTATTTCTTATGTGTACAAGGAAACAGTTTGAAGCAGGGTGCTCTGCACTGCTCATAAGTAGCATTTCTCTTTTAGACAGCGTAATGGAAGTGATGGAAGTGCACAGCCTGTGCGCTTTGACACCTCTCTTTGACCTTGGGACCAAAGTGACAATGGATCATATTCGTAACATGCAGGTCATATCTTTGTTCCTTATGTGTTAAAGAAAACAGTTTCAAGCACTGTGCACTGCACAGCTCGTTGTAGAGTGCGCGTTTGAAATGTTTACGCTACTTATTTTTCCCATTAGACTTCACGTTCGCAAGTGTCCTGTGTGTCCAAACAGCTTTCTTTCTCTTCGTCGTATAATATAGTAATCTGTAGTTACGTGAGAGCCTTTGCCATTGAAGCACGTGGAAAACGCCGAAAGTAGCATTTCACTTTTAGAGGGCATAACGGAAGTGCAGAGCGTGTGGTATATACTACACCTCACTTTGACCTTGGGAACAAAGTGTCAATGTATCGAATTCGTAAAATGCGGGTCATACGTTTGTTTCTTATGTGTTAAAGAAAACAGTTTGAAGCATTGTGCACTGCACTGCCCTTTGTAGTACGTGCGTTTGAAATGTTGACACTACTTATTTTTTCCATTGGACTGCACTTTCAGAAGTGTCCTGTGTGTCCAAACAGTTTTGTTTCTCTTCCTCGCAGAATAGAACTCTGTAGTGGCGTTAGAGCTTTTCCCGTTGAAATACTTGGAAAACGCAGAAAGTACCATTTCTATTTTACAGGGCATAATGGAAGTGCATAGCTTGTGCTAAACTACACCGCACTTTGACCTTGGGAACAAAGTGACAATGTATCGTATTCTAAAATGAGGGTCAGGCTTTGTTCCGTATGTGTAAAGCAGACAGTTTGAAGCATTGTGCACTGCACTGCTCTTTGTAGTACGCACGTTTGAGATGTTGACACTACTTATTTTTTTTTATTGGACTGCACTTTCAGAAGTGTCCTGTGTGTCCAAACTGTTTTGTTTCTCTTCCTCGCAGAATAGAACTCTGTAGTGGCGTTAGAGCTTTTCCCGTTGAAATACCTGGAAAACGCAGAAAGTAGCATTTCTATTTTACAGAGCATAATGGAAGTGCATAGCGTGTGCTAAACTACACCTCACTTTGACCTTGGGAACAAAGGGTCAATGTCTCGTATTCGAAAAATGCGGGTCATACCTTCGTTCCTGATGTGTTCAAGAAAACAGCTTGAAGCATTGTGCACTGCACTGTCCGTTGTAGTACGCTCGTTGGAAATGTTTACACTACTTATTTTTTCCGTTAGATTTCATGTTCTGAAGCATCCTGTGTGTCCAAACAGTTTTGTTTCTCTTCAGCGTATAATAGCGCACTGTAGATTTGTTAGAGCTTTTCCCATTGAAATACATGGAAAACGAGGAAAGCAGCATTTCTCTTTTAGACAGCATAAAGGAATGAATGTGGGTTTGACATCCTCTTTAATCCAGAGAGATACACAATTGCACCAGGAGCACGACCTTGCTTGAGCTTCGCCTCTGTTTGTTCAGCGAAGATAGTTGCAATGAATGCTGTTTTGTGAATAGTGCTTTGTCCGAGGTTTGCCTATCTACGCCTTTTAAACGCACCATTCTAACCATCAGTGTGTTAACTCCAATTCGCCGTTTGCATGGATAAAGCTTGTATTAGTGACGGCAATGTACTGCATAGAACAGTGCACAGCGTGAGCTTTTCTACACCTCACGTCGACCTGGGGAACCAAGCGACATCATTCGTAAAATGTGGGTCATACATCAGTTTCTTACGTGTTAAAGAAAACAGTTTGTTGCAGTGTGCACTGCACTGCCCGTTTGTGGTAAGCGAGTTTGTCATGTTTCGACTACTCATTGTTTTCCATTAAACTTCACGGTCTGAAGTGTCCTCTGTGTCCAAACAGTTTGGTTTCTCTTCCTCGGAGAAGAGCGCACCTGTGAGAGCCTTTCCCATTGAAATACATGGAAGAAGCAGAAAGAAGTATTTCTCTTTAAGCCAAGCATTCAGTAGTTCTGATCGTTTTGTCTGTGCAACGTTGCCAGTTGCCACTTGGCAGCAGGGAAAGAGAGGAATCTCTGTGGTGAAAGAGCAAACTGTGACTTTCACAAGGTAAAACAAGCTCCAAGCTCCAATTGTTTCAAACACATTGTTTTGTTCTTCGTCCTTGTACAATGGTGCACTGTAGATGCATTAGAGCTTTTCCCTTTGAATTACATGGAAAACGCAAAAAGATCCATTTCTCTTTTAGACGGCATAATGGAAGTGCACAGCGTGTGCTATACTACACCTCAGGTTGCCCTTGGAAACAAAGTGACAATGTCTCGTATTCGTAAAATGCGGGTCATACCTATGTTTCTGTGTGCTACGCAGTGCACCTTGCTTCAAACTGTCTTCTTTAACACATAAGAAACAAAGGTATGACCCGCATTTTTTCGAATACGATACATTGTCACTTTGTTGCCAAGGACAAACAGTTTGAAGCAGGGTGCACTGTACTGCCCGTAAGTAGCATTTCTCTTTTAGACAGCATCATGGAAGTTCACCGCGTGTGCTCTCCTACACCTCAGTTTGACCTTGAGAACAAAGTGGCAATGTTTCAGATTCATGAAGTGGGGGGGTCATACTTTTATTTCTTATGTGTACAAGGAAACAGTTTGAAGCAGGGTGCTCTGCACTGCTCATAAGTAGCATTTCTCTTTTAGACAGCGTAATGGAAGTGATGGAAGTGCACAGCCTGTGCGCTTTGACACCTCTCTTTGACCTTGGGACCAAAGTGACAATGGATCATATTCGTAACATGCAGGTCATATCTTTGTTCCTTATGTGTTAAAGAAAACAGTTTCAAGCACTGTGCACTGCACAGCTCGTTGTAGAGTGCGCGTTTGAAATGTTTACGCTACTTATTTTTCCCATTAGACTTCACGTTCGCAAGTGTCCTGTGTGTCCAAACAGCTTTCTTTCTCTTCGTCGTATAATATAGTAATCTGTAGTTACGTGAGAGCCTTTGCCATTGAAGCACGTGGAAAACGCCGAAAGTAGCATTTCACTTTTAGAGGGCATAACGGAAGTGCAGAGCGTGTGGTATATACTACACCTCACTTTGACCTTGGGAACAAAGTGTCAATGTATCGAATTCGTAAAATGCGGGTCATACGTTTGTTTCTTATGTGTTAAAGAAAACAGTTTGAAGCATTGTGCACTGCACTGCCCTTTGTAGTACGTGCGTTTGAAATGTTGACACTACTTATTTTTTCCATTGGACTGCACTTTCAGAAGTGTCCTGTGTGTCCAAACAGTTTTGTTTCTCTTCCTCGCAGAATAGAACTCTGTAGTGGCGTTAGAGCTTTTCCCGTTGAAATACTTGGAAAACGCAGAAAGTACCATTTCTATTTTACAGGGCATAATGGAAGTGCATAGCTTGTGCTAAACTACACCGCACTTTGACCTTGGGAACAAAGTGACAATGTATCGTATTCTAAAATGAGGGTCAGGCTTTGTTCCGTATGTGTAAAGCAGACAGTTTGAAGCATTGTGCACTGCACTGCTCTTTGTAGTACGCACGTTTGAGATGTTGACACTACTTATTTTTTTTATTGGACTGCACTTTCAGAAGTGTCCTGTGTGTCCAAACTGTTTTGTTTCTCTTCCTCGCAGAATAGAACTCTGTAGTGGCGTTAGAGCTTTTCCCGTTGAAATACCTGGAAAACGCATGAAAGTAGCATTTCTATTTTACAGAGCATAATGGAAGTGCATAGCGTGTGCTAAACTACACCTCACTTTGACCTTGGGAACAAAGGGTCAATGTCTCGTATTCGAAAAATGCGGGTCATACCTTCGTTCCTGATGTGTTCAAGAAAACAGCTTGAAGCATTGTGCACTGCACTGTCCGTTGTAGTACGCTCGTTGGAAATGTTTACACTACTTATTTTTTCCGTTAGATTTCATGTTCTGAAGCATCCTGTGTGTCCAAACAGTTTTGTTTCTCTTCAGCGTATAATAGCGCACTGTAGATTTGTTAGAGCTTTTCCCATTGAAATACATGGAAAACGAGGAAAGCAGCATTTCTCTTTTAGACAGCATAAAGGAATGAATGTGGGTTTGACATCCTCTTTAATCCAGAGAGATACACAATTGCACCAGGAGCACGACCTTGCTTGAGCTTCGCCTCTGTTTGTTCAGCGAAGATAGTTGCAATGAATGCTGTTTTGTGAATAGTGCTTTGTCCGAGGTTTGCCTATCTACGCCTTTTAAACGCACCATTCTAACCATCAGTGTGTTAACTCCAATTCGCCGTTTGCATGGATAAAGCTTGTATTAGTGACGGCAATGTACTGCATAGAACAGTGCACAGCGTGAGCTTTTCTACACCTCACGTCGACCTGGGGAACCAAGCGACATCATTCGTAAAATGTGGGTCATACATCAGTTTCTTACGTGTTAAAGAAAACAGTTTGTTGCAGTGTGCACTGCACTGCCCGTTGTGGTAAGCGAGTTTGTCATGTTTCGACTACTCATTGTTTTCCATTAAACTTCACGGTCTGAAGTGTCCTCTGTGTCCAAACAGTTTGGTTTCTCTTCCTCGGAGAAGAGCGCACCTGTGAGAGCCTTTCCCATTGAAATACATGGAAGAAGCAGAAAGAAGTATTTCTCTTTAAGCCAAGCATTCAGTAGTTCTGATCGTTTTGTCTGTGCAACGTTGCCAGTTGCCACTTGGCAGCAGGGAAAGAGAGGAATCTCTGTGGTGAAAGAGCAAACTGTGACTTTCACAAGGTAAAACAAGCTCCAAGCTCCAATTGTTTCAAACACATTGTTTTGTTCTTCGTCCTTGTACAATGGTGCACTGTAGATGCATTAGAGCTTTTCCCTTTGAATTACATGGAAAACGCAAAAAGATCCATTTCTCTTTTAGACGGCATAATGGAAGTGCACAGCGTGTGCTATACTACACCTCAGGTTGCCCTTGGAAACAAAGTGACAATGTCTCGTATTCGTAAAATGCGGGTCATACCTATGTTTCTGTGTGCTACGCAGTGCACCTTGCTTCAAACTGTCTTCTTTAACACATAAGAAACAAAGGTATGACCCGCATTTTTCGAATACGATACATTGTCACTTTGTTGCCAAGGACAAACAGTTTGAAGCAGGGTGCACTGTACTGCCCGTAAGTAGCATTTCTCTTTTAGACAGCATCATGGAAGTTCACCGCGTGTGCTCTCCTACACCTCAGTTTGACCTTGAGAACAAAGTGGCAATGTTTCAGATTCATGAAGTGGGGGGTCATACTTTTATTTCTTATGTGTACAAGGAAACAGTTTGAAGCAGGGTGCTCTGCACTGCTCATAAGTAGCATTTCTCTTTTAGACAGCGTAATGGAAGTGATGGAAGTGCACAGCCTGTGCGCTTTGACACCTCTCTTTGACCTTGGGACCAAAGTGACAATGGATCATATTCGTAACATGCAGGTCATATCTTTGTTCCTTATGTGTTAAAGAAAACAGTTTCAAGCACTGTGCACTGCACAGCTCGTTGTAGAGTGCGGCGTTTGAAATGTTTACGCTACTTATTTTTCCCATTAGACTTCACGTTCGCAAGTGTCCTGTGTGTCCAAACAGCTTTCTTTCTCTTCGTCGTATAATATAGTAATCTGTAGTTACGTGAGAGCCTTTGCCATTGAAGCACGTGGAAAACGCCGAAAGTAGCATTTCACTTTTAGAGGGCATAACGGAAGTGCAGAGCGTGTGGTATATACTACACCTCACTTTGACCTTGGGAACAAAGTGTCAATGTATCGAATTCGTAAAATGCGGGTCATACGTTTGTTTCTTATGTGTTAAAGAAAACAGTTTGAAGCATTGTGCACTGCACTGCCCTTTGTAGTACGTGCGTTTGAAATGTTGACACTACTTATTTTTTCCATTGGACTGCACTTTCAGAAGTGTCCTGTGTGTCCAAACAGTTTTGTTTCTCTTCCTCGCAGAATAGAACTCTGTAGTGGCGTTAGAGCTTTTCCCGTTGAAATACTTGGAAAACGCAGAAAGTACCATTTCTATTTTACAGGGCATAATGGAAGTGCATAGCTTGTGCTAAACTACACCGCACTTTGACCTTGGGAACAAAGTGACAATGTATCGTATTCTAAAATGAGGGTCAGGCTTTGTTCCGTATGTGTAAAGCAGACAGTTTGAAGCATTGTGCACTGCACTGCTCTTTGTAGTACGCACGTTTGAGATGTTGACACTACTTATTTTTTTTTATTGGACTGCACTTTCAGAAGTGTCCTGTGTGTCCAAACTGTTTTGTTTCTCTTCCTCGCAGAATAGAACTCTGTAGTGGCGTTAGAGCTTTTCCCGTTGAAATACCTGGAAAACGCAGAAAGTAGCATTTCTATTTTACAGAGCATAATGGAAGTGCATAGCGTGTGCTAAACTACACCTCACTTTGACCTTGGGAACAAAGGGTCAATGTCTCGTATTCGAAAAATGCGGGTCATACCTTCGTTCCTGATGTGTTCAAGAAAACAGCTTGAAGCATTGTGCACTGCACTGTCCGTTGTAGTACGCTCGTTGGAAATGTTTACACTACTTATTTTTTCCGTTAGATTTCATGTTCTGAAGCATCCTGTGTGTCCAAACAGTTTTGTTTCTCTTCAGCGTATAATAGCGCACTGTAGATTTGTTAGAGCTTTTCCCATTGAAATACATGGAAAACGAGGAAAGCAGCATTTCTCTTTTAGACAGCATAAAGGAATGAATGTGGGTTTGACATCCTCTTTAATCCAGAGAGATACACAATTGCACCAGGAGCACGACCTTGCTTGAGCTTCGCCTCTGTTTGTTCAGCGAAGATAGTTGCAATGAATGCTGTTTTGTGAATAGTGCTTTGTCCGAGGTTTGCCTATCTACGCCTTTTAAGCGCACCATTCTAACCATCAGTGTGTTAACTCCAATTCGCCGTTTGCATGGATAAAGCTTGTATTAGTGACGGCAATGTACTGCATAGAACAGTGCACAGCGTGAGCTTTTCTACACCTCCACGTCGACCTGGGGAACCAAGCGACATCATTCGTAAAATGTGGGTCATACATCAGTTTCTTACGTGTTAAAGAAAACAGTTTGTTGCAGTGTGCACTGCACTGCCCGTTAGTGGTAAGCGAGTTTGTCATGTTTCGACTACTCATTGTTTTCCATTAAACTTCACGGTCTGAAGTGTCCTCTGTGTCCAAACAGTTTGGTTTCTCTTCCTCGGAGAAGAGCGCACCTGTGAGAGCCTTTCCCATTGAAATACATGGAAGAAGCAGAAAGAAGTATTTCTCTTTAAGCCAAGCATTCAGTAGTTCTGATCGTTTTGTCTGTGCAACGTTGCCAGTTGCCACTTGGCAGCAGGGAAAGAGAGGAATCTCTGTGGTGAAAGAGCAAACTGTGACTTTCACAAGGTAAAACAAGCTCCAAGCTCCAATTGTTTCAAACACATTGTTTTGTTCTTCGTCCTTGTACAATGGTGCACTGTAGATGCATTAGAGCTTTTCCCTTTGAATTACATGGAAAACGCAAAAAAGATCCATTTCTCTTTTAGACGGCATAATGGAAGTGCACAGCGTGTGCTATACTACACCTCAGGTTGCCCTTGGAAACAAAGTGACAATGTCTCGTATTCGTAAAATGCGGGTCATACCTATGTTTCTGTGTGCTACGCCGTGCACCTTGCTTCAAACTGTCTTCTTTAACACATAAGAAACAAAGGTATGACCCGCATTTTTTCGAATCGATACATTGTCACTTTGTTGCCAAGGACAAACAGTTTGAAGCAGGGTGCACTGTACTGCCCGTAAGTAGCATTTCTCTTTTAGACAGCATCATGGAAGTTCACCGCGTGTGCTCTCCTACACCTCAGTTTGACCTTGAGAACAAAGTGGCAATGTTTCAGATTCATGAAGTGGGGGGTCATACTTTTATTTCTTATGTGTACAAGGAAACAGTTTGAAGCAGGGTGCTCTGCACTGCTCATAAGTAGCATTTCTCTTTTAGACAGCGTAATGGAAGTGATGGAAGTGCACAGCCTGTGCGCTTTGACACCTCTCTTTGACCTTGGGACCAAAGTGACAATGGATCATATTCGTAACATGCAGGTCATATCTTTGTTCCTTATGTGTTAAAGAAAACAGTTTCAAGCACTGTGCACTGCACAGCTCGTTGTAGAGTGCGCGTTTGAAATGTTTACGCTACTTATTTTTCCCATTAGACTTCACGTTCGCAAGTGTCCTGTGTGTCCAAACAGCTTTCTTTCTCTTCGTCGTATAATATAGTAATCTGTAGTTACGTGAGAGCCTTTGCCATTGAAGCACGTGGAAAACGCCGAAAGTAGCATTTCACTTTTAGAGGGCATAACGGAAGTGCAGAGCGTGTGGTATATACTACACCTCACTTTGACCTTGGGAACAAAGTGTCAATGTATCGAATTCGTAAAATGCGGGTCATACGTTTGTTTCTTATGTGTTAAAGAAAACAGTTTGAAGCATTGTGCACTGCACTGCCCTTTGTAGTACGTGCGTTTGAAATGTTGACACTACTTATTTTTTCCATTGGACTGCACTTTCAGAAGTGTCCTGTGTGTCCAAACAGTTTTGTTTCTCTTCCTCGCAGAATAGAACTCTGTAGTGGCGTTAGAGCTTTTCCCGTTGAAATACTTGGAAAACGCAGAAAGTACCACTTCTATTTTACAGGGCATAATGGAAGTGCATAGCTTGTGCTAAACTACACCGCACTTTGACCTTGGGAACAAAGTGACAATGTATCGTATTCTAAAATGAGGGTCAGGCTTTGTTCCGTATGTGTAAAGCAGACAGTTTGAAGCATTGTGCACTGCACTGCTCTTTGTAGTACGCACGTTTGAGATGTTGACACTACTTATTTTTTTTTATTGGACTGCACTTTCAGAAGTGTCCTGTGTGTCCAAACTGTTTTGTTTCTCTTCCTCGCAGAATAGAACTCTGTAGTGGCGTTAGAGCTTTTCCCGTTGAAATACCTGGAAAACGCAGAAAGTAGCATTTCTATTTTACAGAGCATAATGGAAGTGCATAGCGTGTGCTAAACTACACCTCACTTTGACCTTGGGAACAAAGGGTCAATGTCTCGTATTCGAAAAATGCGGGTCATACCTTCGTTCCTGATGTGTTCAAGAAAACAGCTTGAAGCATTGTGCACTGCACTGTCCGTTGTAGTACGCTCGTTGGAAATGTTTACACTACTTATTTTTTCCGTTAGATTTCATGTTCTGAAGCATCCTGTGTGTCCAAACAGTTTTGTTTCTCTTCAGCGTATAATAGCGCACTGTAGATTTGTTAGAGCTTTTCCCATTGAAATACATGGAAAACGAGGAAAGCAGCATTTCTCTTTTAGACAGCATAAAGGAATGAATGTGGGTTTGACATCCTCTTTAATCCAGAGAGATACACAATTGCACCAGGAGCACGACCTTGCTTGAGCTTCGCCTCTGTTTGTTCAGCGAAGATAGTTGCAATGAATGCTGTTTTGTGAATAGTGCTTTGTCCGAGGTTTGCCTATCTACGCCTTTTAAACGCACCATTCTAACCATCAGTGTGTTAACTCCAATTCGCCCGTTTGCATGGATAAAGCTTGTATTAGTGACGGCAATGTACTGCATAGAACAGTGCACAGCGTGAGCTTTTCTACACCTCACGTCGACCTGGGGAACCAAGCGACATCATTCGTAAAATGTGGGTCATACATCAGTTTCTTACGTGTTAAAGAAAACAGTTTGTTGCAGTGTGCACTGCACTGCCCGTTAGTGGTAAGCGAGTTTGTCATGTTTCGACTACTCATTGTTTTCCATTAAACTTCACGGTCTGAAGTGTCCTCTGTGTCCAAACAGTTTGGTTTCTCTTCCTCGGAGAAGAGCGCACCTGTGAGAGCCTTTCCCATTGAAATACATGGAAGAAGCAGAAAGAAGTATTTCTCTTTAAGCCAAGCATTCAGTAGTTCTGATCGTTTTGTCTGTGCAACGTTGCCAGTTGCCACTTGGCAGCAGGGAAAGAGAGGAATCTCTGTGGTGAAAGAGCAAACTGTGACTTTCACAAGGTAAAACAAGCTCCAAGCTCCAATTGTTTCAAACACATTGTTTTGTTCTTCGTCCTTGTACAATGGTGCACTGTAGATGCATTAGAGCTTTTCCCTTTGAATTACATGGAAAACGCAAAAAGATCCATTTCTCTTTTAGACGGCATAATGGAAGTGCACAGCGTGTGCTATACTACACCTCAGGTTGCCCTTGGAAACAAAGTGACAATGTCTCGTATTCGTAAAATGCGGGTCATACCTATGTTTCTGTGTGCTACGCAGTGCACCTTGCTTCAAACTGTCTTCTTTAACACATAAGAAACAAAGGTATGACCCGCATTTTTCGAATACGATACATTGTCACTTTGTTGCCAAGGACAAACAGTTTGAAGCAGGGTGCACTGTACTGCCCGTAAGTAGCATTTCTCTTTTAGACAGCATCATGGAAGTTCACCGCGTGTGCTCTCCTACACCTCAGTTTGACCTTGAGAACAAAGTGGCAATGTTTCAGATTCATGAAGTGGGGGGTCATACTTTTATTTCTTATGTGTACAAGGAAACAGTTTGAAGCAGGGTGCTCTGCACTGCTCATAAGTAGCATTTCTCTTTTAGACAGCGTAATGGAAGTGACGGAAGTGCACAGCCTGTGCGCTTTGACACCTCTCTTTGACCTTGGGACCAAAGTGACAATGGATCATATTCGTAACATGCAGGTCATATCTTTGTTCCTTATGTGTTAAAGAAAACAGTTTCAAGCACTGTGCACTGCACAGCTCGTTTGTAGAGTGCGCGTTTGAAATGTTTACGCTACTTATTTTTCCCATTAGACTTCACGTTCGCAAGTGTCCTGTGTGTCCAAACAGCTTTCTTTCTCTTCGTCGTATAATATAGTAATCTGTAGTTACGTGAGAGCCTTTGCCATTGAAGCACGTGGAAAACGCCGAAAGTAGCATTTCACTTTTAGAGGGCATAACGGAAGTGCAGAGCGTGTGGTATATACTACACCTCACTTTGACCTTGGGAACAAAGTGTCAATGTATCGAATTCGTAAAATGCGGGTCATACGTTTGTTTCTTATGTGTTAAAGAAAACAGTTTGAAGCATTGTGCACTGCACTGCCCTTTGTAGTACGTGCGTTTGAAATGTTGACACTACTTATTTTTTCCATTGGACTGCACTTTCAGAAGTGTCCTGTGTGTCCAAACAGTTTTGTTTCTCTTCCTCGCAGAATAGAACTCTGTAGTGGCGTTAGAGCTTTTCCCGTTGAAATACTTGGAAAACGCAGAAAGTACCACTTCTATTTTACAGGGCATAATGGAAGTGCATACCTTGTGCTAAACTACACCGCACTTTGACCTTGGGAACAAAGTGACAATGTATCGTATTCTAAAATGAGGGTCAGGCTTTGTTCCGTATGTGTAAAGCAGACAGTTTGAAGCATTGTGCACTGCACTGCTCTTTGTAGTACGCACGTTTGAGATGTTGACACTACTTATTTTTTTTTATTGGACTGCACTTTCAGAAGTGTCCTGTGTGTCCAAACTGTTTTGTTTCTCTTCCTCGCAGAATAGAACTCTGTAGTGGCGTTAGAGCTTTTCCCGTTGAAATACCTGGAAAACGCAGAAAGTAGCATTTCTATTTTACAGAGCATAATGGAAGTGCATAGCGTGTGCTAAACTACACCTCACTTTGACCTTGGGAACAAAGGGTCAATGTCTCGTATTCGAAAAAATGCGGGTCATACCTTCGTTCCTGATGTGTTCAAGAAAACAGCTTGAAGCATTGTGCACTGCACTGTCCGTTGTAGTACGCTCGTTGGAAATGTTTACACTACTTATTTTTTCCGTTAGATTTCATGTTCTGAAGCATCCTGTGTGTCCAAACAGTTTTGTTTCTCTTCAGCGTATAATAGCGCACTGTAGATTTGTTAGAGCTTTTCCCATTGAAATACATGGAAAACGAGGAAAGCAGCATTTCTCTTTTAGACAGCATAAAGGAATGAATGTGGGTTTGACATCCTCTTTAATCCAGAGAGATACACAATTGCACCAGGAGCACGACCTTGCTTGAGCTTCGCCTCTGTTTGTTCAGCGAAGATAGTTGCAATGAATGCTGTTTTGTGAATAGTGCTTTGTCCGAGGTTTGCCTATCTACGCCTTTTAAACGCACCATTCTAACCATCAGTGTGTTAACTCCAACTCGCCGTTTGCATGGATAAAGCTTGTATTAGTGACGGCAATGTACTGCATAGAACAGTGCACAGCGTGAGCTTTTCTACACCTCACGTCGACCTGGGGAACCAAGCGACATCATTCGTAAAATGTGGGTCATACATCAGTTTCTTACGTGTTAAAGAAAACAGTTTGTTGCAGTGTGCACTGCACTGCCCGTTGTGGTAAGCGAGTTTGTCATGTTTCGACTACTCATTGTTTTCCATTAAACTTCACGGTCTGAAGTGTCCTCTGTGTCCAAACAGTTTGGTTTCTCTTCCTCGGAGAAGAGCGCACCTGTGAGAGCCTTTCCCATTGAAATACATGGAAGAAGCAGAAAGAAGTATTTCTCTTTAAGCCAAGCATTCAGTAGTTCTGATCGTTTTGTCTGTGCAACGTTGCCAGTTGCCACTTGGCAGCAGGGAAAGAGAGGAATCTCTGTGGTGAAAGAGCAAACTGTGACTTTCACAAGGTAAAACAAGCTCCAAGCTCCAATTGTTTCAAACACATTGTTTTGTTCTTCGTCCTTGTACAATGGTGCACTGTAGATGCATTAGAGCTTTTCCCTTTGAATTACATGGAAAACGCAAAAAGATCCATTTCTCTTTTAGACGGCATAATGGAAGTGCACAGCGTGTGCTATACTACACCTCAGGTTGCCCTTGGAAACAAAGTGACAATGTCTCGTATTCGTAAAATGCGGGTCATACCTATGTTTCTGTGTGCTACGCAGTGCACCTTGCTTCAAACTGTCTTCTTTAACACATAAGAAACAAAGGTATGACCCGCATTTTTCGAATACGATACATTGTCACTTTGTTGCCAAGGACAAACAGTTTGAAGCAGGGTGCACTGTACTGCCCGTAAGTAGCATTTCTCTTTTAGACAGCATCATGGAAGTTCACCGCGTGTGCTCTCCTACACCTCAGTTTGACCTTGAGAACAAAGTGGCAATGTTTCAGATTCATGAAGTGGGGGGTCATACTTTTTATTTCTTATGTGTACAAGGAAACAGTTTGAAGCAGGGTGCTCTGCACTGCTCATAAGTAGCATTTCTCTTTTAGACAGCGTAATGGAAGTGATGGAAGTGCACAGCCTGTGCGCTTTGACACCTCTCTTTGACCTTGGGACCAAAGTGACAATGGATCATATTCGTAACATGCAGGTCATATCTTTGTTCCTTATGTGTTAAAGAAAACAGTTTCAAGCACTGTGCACTGCACAGCTCGTTGTAGAGTGCGCGTTTGAAATGTTTACGCTACTTATTTTTCCCATTAGACTTCACGTTCGCAAGTGTCCTGTGTGTCCAAACAGCTTTCTTTCTCTTCGTCGTATAATATAGTAATCTGTAGTTACGTGAGAGCCTTTGCCATTGAAGCACGTGGAAAACGCCGAAAGTAGCATTTCACTTTTAGAGGGCATAACGGAAGTGCAGAGGCGTGTGGTATATACTACACCTCACTTTGACCTTGGGAACAAAGTGTCAATGTATCGAATTCAGAAATGCGGGTCATACGTTTGTTTCTTATGTGTTAAAGAAAACAGTTTGAAGCATTGTGCACTGCACTGCCCTTTGTAGTACGTGCGTTTGAAATGTTGACACTACTTATTTTTTCCATTGGACTGCACTTTCAGAAGTGTCCTGTGTGTCCAAACAGTTTTGTTTCTCTTCCTCGCAGAATAGAACTCTGTAGTGGCGTTAGAGCTTTTCCCGTTGAAATACTTGGAAAACGCAGAAAGTACCACTTCTATTTTACAGGGCATAATGGAAGTGCATAGCTTGTGCTAAACTACACCGCACTTTGACCTTGGGAACAAAGTGACAATGTATCGTATTCTAAAATGAGGGTCAGGCTTTGTTCCGTATGTGTAAAGCAGACAGTTTGAAGCATTGTGCACTGCACTGCTCTTTGTAGTACGCACGTTTGAGATGTTGACACTACTTATTTTTTTTATTGGACTGCACTTTCAGAAGTGTCCTGTGTGTCCAAACTGTTTTGTTTCTCTTCCTCGCAGAATAGAACTCTGTAGTGGCGTTAGAGCTTTTCCCGTTGAAATACCTGGAAAACGCAGAAAGTAGCATTTCTATTTTACAGAGCATAATGGAAGTGCATAGCGTGTGCTAAACTACACCTCACTTTGACCTTGGGAACAAAGGGTCAATGTCTCGTATTCGAAAAATGCGGGTCATACCTTCGTTCCTGATGTGTTCAAGAAAACAGCTTGAAGCATTGTGCACTGCACTGTCCGTTGTAGTACGCTCGTTGGAAATGTTTACACTACTTATTTTTTCCGTTAGATTTCATGTTCTGAAGCATCCTGTGTGTCCAAACAGTTTTGTTTCTCTTCAGCGTATAATAGCGCACTGTAGATTTGTTAGAGCTTTTCCCATTGAAATACATGGAAAACGAGGAAAGCAGCATTTCTCTTTTTAGACAGCATAAAGGAATGAATGTGGGTTTGACATCCTCTTTAATCCAGAGAGATACACAATTGCACCAGGAGCACGACCTTGCTTGAGCTTCGCCTCTGTTTGTTCAGCGAAGATAGTTGCAATGAATGCTGTTTTGTGAATAGTGCTTTGTCCGAGGTTTGCCTATCTACGCCTTTTAAACGCACCATTCTAACCATCAGTGTGTTAACTCCAATTCGCCGTTTGCATGGATAAAGCTTGTATTAGTGACGGCAATGTACTGCATAGAACAGTGCACAGCGTGAGCTTTTCTACACCTCCACGTCGACCTGGGGAACCAAGCGACATCATTCGTAAAATGTGGGTCATACATCAGTTTCTTACGTGTTAAAGAAAACAGTTTGTTGCAGTGTGCACTGCACTGCCCGTTGTGGTAAGCGAAGTTTGTCATGTTTCGACTACTCATTGTTTTCCATTAAACTTCACGGTCTGAAGTGTCCTCTGTGTCCAAACAGTTTGGTTTCTCTTCCTCGGAGAAGAGCGCACCTGTGAGAGCCTTTCCCATTGAAATACATGGAAGAAGCAGAAAGAAGTATTTCTCTTTAAGCCAAGCATTCAGTAGTTCTGATCGTTTTGTCTGTGCAACGTTGCCAGTTGCCACTTGGCAGCAGGGAAAGAGAGGAATCTCTGTGGTGAAAGAGCAAACTGTGACTTTCACAAGGTAAAACAAGCTCCAAGCTCCAATTGTTTCAAACACATTGTTTTGTTCTTCGTCCTTGTACAATGGTGCACTGTAGATGCATTAGAGCTTTTCCCTTTGAATTACATGGAAAACGCAAAAAAAGATCCATTTCTCTTTTAGACGGCATAATGGAAGTGCACAGCGTGTGCTATACTACACCTCAGGTTGCCCTTGGAAACAAAGTGACAATGTCTCGTATTCGTAAAATGCGGGTCATACCTATGTTTCTGTGTGCTACGCAGTGCACCTTGCTTCAAACTGTCTTCTTTAACACATAAGAAACAAAGGTATGACCCGCATTTTTCGAATACGATACATTGTCACTTTGTTGCCAAGGACAAACAGTTTGAAGCAGGGTGCACTGTACTGCCCGTAAGTAGCATTTCTCTTTTAGACAGCATCATGGAAGTTCACCGCGTGTGCTCTCCTACACCTCAGTTTGACCTTGAGAACAAAGTGGCAATGTTTCAGATTCATGAAGTGGGGGGGTCATACTTTTTATTTCTTATGTGTACAAGGAAACAGTTTGAAGCAGGGTGCTCTGCACTGCTCATAAGTAGCATTTCTCTTTTAGACAGCGTAATGGAAGTGACGGAAGTGCACAGCCTGTGCGCTTTGACACCTCTCTTTGACCTTGGGACCAAAGTGACAATGGATCATATTCGTAACATGCAGGTCATATCTTTTGTTCCTTATGTGTTAAAGAAAACAGTTTCAAGCACTGTGCACTGCACAGCTCGTTGTAGAGTGCGCCGTTTGAAATGTTTACGCTACTTATTTTTCCCATTAGACTTCACGCTCCAGAAGTGTCCTGTGTGTCCAAACAGCTTTCTTTCTCTTCGTCGTATAATATAGTAATCTGTAGTTACGTGAGAGCCTTTGCCATTGAAGCACGTGGAAAACGCCGAAAGTAGCATTTCACTTTTAGAGGGCATAACGGAAGTGCAGAGCGTGTGGTATATACTACACCTCACTTTGACCTTGGGAACAAAGTGTCAATGTATCGAATTCGTAAAATGCGGGTCATACGTTTGTTTCTTATGTGTTAAAGAAAACAGTTTGAAGCATTGTGCACTGCACTGCCCTTTGTAGTACGTGCGTTTGAAATGTTGACACTACTTATTTTTTCCATTGGACTGCACTTTCAGAAGTGTCCTGTGTGTCCAAACAGTTTTGTTTCTCTTCCTCGCAGAATAGAACTCTGTAGTGGCGTTAGAGCTTTTCCCGTTGAAATACTTGGAAAACGCAGAAAGTACCATTTCTATTTTACAGGGCATAATGGAAGTGCATACCTTGTGCTAAACTACACCGCACTTTGACCTTGGGAACAAAGTGACAATGTATCGTATTCTAAAATGAGGGTCAGGCTTTGTTCCGTATGTGTAAAGCAGACAGTTTGAAGCATTGTGCACTGCACTGCTCTTTGTAGTACGCACGTTTGAGATGTTGACACTACTTATTTTTTTTTATTGGACTGCACTTTCAGAAGTGTCCTGTGTGTCCAAACTGTTTTGTTTCTCTTCCTCGCAGAATAGAACTCTGTAGTGGCGTTAGAGCTTTTCCCGTTGAAATACCTGGAAAACGCAGAAAGTAGCATTTCTATTTTACAGAGCATAATGGAAGTGCATAGCGTGTGCTAAACTACACCTCACTTTGACCTTGGGAACAAAGGGTCAATGTCTCGTATTCGAAAAATGCGGGTCATACCTTCGTTCCTGATGTGTTCAAGAAAACAGCTTGAAGCATTGTGCACTGCACTGTCCGTTGTAGTACGCTCGTTGGAAATGTTTACACTACTTATTTTTTCCGTTAGATTTCATGTTCTGAAGCATCCTGTGTGTCCAAACAGTTTTGTTTCTCTTCAGCGTATAATAGCGCACTGTAGATTTGTTAGAGCTTTTCCCATTGAAATACATGGAAAACGAGGAAAGCAGCATTTCTCTTTTAGACAGCATAAAGGAATGAATGTGGGTTTGACATCCTCTTTAATCCAGAGAGATACACAATTGCACCAGGAGCACGACCTTGCTTGAGCTTCGCCTCTGTTTGTTCAGCGAAGATAGTTGCAATGAATGCTGTTTTGTGAATAGTGCTTTGTCCGAGGTTTGCCTATCTACGCCTTTTAAACGCACCATTCTAACCATCAGTGTGTTAACTCCAATTCGCCGTTTGCATGGATAAAGCTTGTATTAGTGACGGCAATGTACTGCATAGAACAGTGCACAGCGTGAGCTTTTCTACACCTCCACGTCGACCTGGGGAACCAAGCGACATCATTCGTAAAATGTGGGTCATACATCAGTTTCTTACGTGTTAAAGAAAACAGTTTGTTGCAGTGTGCACTGCACTGCCCGTTGTAATGCTGAGTTTGTCATGTTTCGACTACTCATTGTTTTCCATTAAACTTCACGGTCTGAAGTGTCCTCTGTGTCCAAACAGTTTGGTTTCTCTTCCTCGGAGAAGAGCGCACCTGTGAGAGCCTTTCCCATTGAAATACATGGAAGAAGCAGAAAGAAGTATTTCTCTTTAAGCCAAGCATTCAGTAGTTCTGATCGTTTTGTCTGTGCAACGTTGCCAGTTGCCACTTGGCAGCAGGGAAAGAGAGGAATCTCTGTGGTGAAAGAGCAAACTGTGACTTTCACAAGGTAAAACAAGCTCCAAGCTCCAATTGTTTCAAACACATTGTTTTGTTCTTCGTCCTTGTACAATGGTGCACTGTAGATGCATTAGAGCTTTTCCCTTTGAATTACATGGAAAACGCAAAAGATCCATTTCTCTTTTAGACGGCATAATGGAAGTGCACAGCGTGTGCTATACTACACCTCAGGTTGCCCTTGGAAACAAAGTGACAATGTCTCGTATTCGTAAAATCGCGGGTCATACCTATGTTTCTGTGTGCTACGCAGTGCACCTTGCTTCAAACTGTCTTCTTTAACACATAAGAAACAAAGGTATGACCCGCATTTTTCGATCGATACATTGTCACTTTGTTGCCAAGGACAAACAGTTTGAAGCAGGGTGCACTGTACTGCCCGTAAGTAGCATTTCTCTTTTAGACAGCATCATGGAAGTTCACCGCGTGTGCTCTCCTACACCTCAGTTTGACCTTGAGAACAAAGTGGCAATGTTTCAGATTCATGAAGTGGGGGTCATACTTTTTATTTCTTATGTGTACAAGGAAACAGTTTGAAGCAGGGTGCTCTGCACTGCTCATAAGTAGCATTTCTCTTTTAGACAGCGTAATGGAAGTGATGGAAGTGCACAGCCTGTGCGCTTTGACACCTCTCTTTGACCTTGGGACCAAAGTGACAATGGATCATATTCGTAACATGCAGGTCATATCTTTTGTTCCCTTATGTGTTAAAGAAAACAGTTTCAAGCACTGTGCACTGCACAGCTCGTTGTAGAGTGCGCGTTTGAAATGTTTACGCTTACTTATTTTTCCCATTAGACTTCACGTTCGCAAGTGTCCTGTGTGTCCAAACAGCTTTCTTTCTCTTCGTCGTATAATATAGTAATCTGTAGTTACGTGAGAGCCTTTGCCATTGAAGCACGTGGAAAACGCCGAAAGTAGCATTTCACTTTTAGAGGGCATAACGGAAGTGCAGAGCGTGTGGTATATACTACACCTCACTTTGACCTTGGGAACAAAGTGTCAATGTATCGAATTCGTAAAATGCGGGTCATACGTTTGTTTCTTATGTGTTAAAGAAAACAGTTTGAAGCATTGTGCACTGCACTGCCCTTTGTAGTACGTGCGTTTGAAATGTTGACACTACTTATTTTTTTCCATTGGACTGCACTTTCAGAAGTGTCCTGTGTGTCCAAACAGTTTTGTTTCTCTTCCTCGCAGAATAGAACTCTGTAGTGGCGTTAGAGCTTTTCCCCGTTGAAATACTTGGAAAACGCAGAAAGTACCACTTCTATTTTACAGGGCATAATGGAAGTGCATAGCTTGTGCTAAACTACACCGCACTTTGACCTTGGGAACAAAGTGACAATGTATCGTATTCTAAAATGAGGGTCAGGCTTTGTCTCCGTATGTGTAAAGCAGACAGTTTGAAGCATTGTGCACTGCACTGCTCTTTGTAGTACGCACGTTTGAGATGTTGACACTACTTATTTTTTTTTATTGGACTGCACTTTCAGAAGTGTCCTGTGTGTCCAAACTGTTTTGTTTCTCTTCCTCGCAGAATAGAACTCTGTAGTGGCGTTAGAGCTTTTCCCGTTGAAATACCTGGAAAACGCAGAAAGTAGCATTTCTATTTTACAGAGCATAATGGAAGTGCATAGCGTGTGCTAAACTACACCTCACTTTGACCTTGGGAACAAAGGGTCAATGTCTCGTATTCGAAAAATGCGGGTCATACCTTCGTTCCTGATGTGTTCAAGAAAACAGCTTGAAGCATTGTGCACTGCACTGTCCGTTGTAGTACGCTCGTTGGAAATGTTTACACTACTTATTTTTTTCCGTTAGATTTCATGTTCTGAAGCATCCTGTGTGTCCAAACAGTTTTGTTTCTCTTCAGCGTATAATAGCGCACTGTAGATTTGTTAGAGCTTTTCCCATTGAAATACATGGAAAACGAGGAAAGCAGCATTTCTCTTTTAGACAGCATAAAGGAATGAATGTGGGTTTGACATCCTCTTTAATCCAGAGAGATACACAATTGCACCAGGAGCACGACCTTGCTTGAGCTTCGCCTCTGTTTGTTCAGCGAAGATAGTTGCAATGAATGCTGTTTTGTGAATAGTGCTTTGTCCGAGGTTTGCCTATCTACGCCTTTTAAACGCACCATTCTAACCATCAGTGTGTTAACTCCAATTCGCCGTTTGCATGGATAAAGCTTGTATTAGTGACGGCAATGTACTGCATAGAACAGTGCACAGCGTGAGCTTTTCTACACCTCACGTCGACCTGGGGAACCAAGCGACATCATTCGTAAAATGTGGGTCATACATCAGTTTCTTACGTGTTAAAGAAAACAGTTTGTTGCAGTGTGCACTGCACTGCCCGTTAGTGGTAAGCGAGTTTGTCATGTTTCGACTACTCATTGTTTTCCATTAAACTTCACGGTCTGAAGTGTCCTCTGTGTCCAAACAGTTTGGTTTCTCTTCCTCGGAGAAGAGCGCACCTGTGAGAGCCTTTCCCATTGAAATACATGGAAGAAGCAGAAAGAAGTATTTCTCTTTAAGCCAAGCATTCAGTAGTTCTGATCGTTTTGTCTGTGCAACGTTGCCAGTTGCCACTTGGCAGCAGGGAAAGAGAGGAATCTCTGTGGTGAAAGAGCAAACTGTGACTTTCACAAGGTAAAACAAGCTCCAAGCTCCAATTGTTTCAAACACATTGTTTTGTTCTTCGTCCTTGTACAATGGTGCACTGTAGATGCATTAGAGCTTTTCCCTTTGAATTACATGGAAAACGCAAAAAGATCCATTTCTCTTTTAGACGGCATAATGGAAGTGCACAGCGTGTGCTATACTACACCTCAGGTTGCCCTTGGAAACAAAGTGACAATGTCTCGTATTCGTAAAATGCGGGTCATACCTATGTTTCTGTGTGCTCACGCCAGTGCACCTTGCTTCAAACTGTCTTCTTTAACACATAAGAAACAAAGGTATGACCCGCATTTTTCGAATCCCGATACATTGTCACTTTGTTCCCAGGACAAACAGTTTGAAGCAGGGTGCACTGTACTGCCCGTAAGTAGCATTTCTCTTTTAGACAGCATCATGGAAGTTCACCGCGTGTGCTCTCCTACACCTCAGTTTGACCTTGAGAACAAAGTGGCAATGTTTCAGATTCATGAAGTGGGGGTCATACTTTTATTTCTTATGTGTACAAGGAAACAGTTTGAAGCAGGGTGCTCTGCACTGCCCATAAGTAGCATTTCTCTTTTAGACAGCGTAATGGAAGTGATGGAAATGCACAGCCTGTGCGCTTTGACACCTCTCTTTGTCCTTGGGACCAAAGTGACAATGGATCATATTCGTAACATGCAGGTCCTATCTTTTGTTCCCTATGTGTTAAAGAAAACAGTTACAAGCACTGTGCACTGCACTGCTCGTTGTAGAGTCCGGCGTTTGAAATGTTTACGCTACTTATTTTTCCCATTAGACTTCACGTTCTCAAGTGTCCTGTGTGTCCAAACTGCTTTCTTTCTCTTCGTCGTATAATACAGTAATCTGTAGTTGCGTGAGAGCTTTTATCCCATTGAAGCACATGGAAAACGCCGAAAGTAGCATTTCACTTTTAGAGGGCATAACGGAAGTGCACAGCGTGTGGTATATACTACACCTCACTTTGACCTTGGGAACAAAGTGTCAATGTATCGAATTCCTAAAATGCGGGTCATACGTTTGTTTCTTATGTGTTAAAGAAAACAGTTTGAAGCATTGTGCACTGCACTGCCCTTTGTAGTACGTGCGTTTGAAATGTTGACACTACTTCTTTTTTCCATTGGACTGCACTTTCAGAAGTGTCCTCTGTGTCCAAACAGTTTTGTTTCTCTTCCTCGCAGAATAGAACTCTGTAGTGGCGTTAGAGCTTCTCCGGTTGAAATACTTGGAAAACGCAGAAAGTAGCATTTCTATTTTACAGGGCATAATGGAAGTGCATAGCGTGTGCTCTTCTACACCTCACTTTGACCTTGGGAACAAAGTGTCAATGTATCGAATTCGTAAAATGCGGGTCATATGTTTGTTTCTTATGTGTTAAAGAAAACAGTTTGAAGCATTGTGCACTGCACTGCCCTTTGTAGTACGTGCGTTTGAAATGTTGACACTACTTATTTTTTCCATTGGACTGCACTTTCAGAAGTGTCCTGCGTGTCCAAAGAGTTTTGTTTCTCTTCCTCGCAGAATAGAACTCTGTAGTGGCGTTAGAGCTTTTCCCGTTGAAATACTTGGAAAACGCAGAAAGTACCATTTCTATTTTACAGGGCATAATGGAAGTGCATACCTTGTGCTAAACTACCGCACTTTGACCTTGGGAACAAAGTGACAATGTATCGTATTCTAAAATGAGGGTCAGGCTTTATCCGTATGTGTAAAGCAGACAGTTTGAAGTATTGTGCACTGCACTGCTCTTGGTAGTACGCACGTTTGAGATGTTGACACTACTTATTTTTTTTTATTGGACTGCACTTTCAGAAGTGTCCTGTGTGTCCAAACTATTTTGTTTCTCTTCCTCGCAGAATAGAACTCTGTAGTGGCGTTAGAGCTTTTCCCGTTGAAATACTTGGAAAACGCAGAAAGTAGCATTTCTATTTTACAGAGCATAATGGAAGTGCATAGCGTGTGCTAAAATACACCTCACTATGACCTTGGGAACAAAGGGTCACTGTCTCGTATTCGAAAAATGCGGGTCATACCTTCGTTCCTGATGTGTTCAAGAAAACAGCTTGAAGCATTGTGCACTGCACTGTCCGTTGTAGTGCGCTCGTTGGAAATGTTTACACTACTTATTTTTTCCGTTAGATTTCATGTTCTGAAGCATCCTGTGTGTCCAAACAGTTTTCTCTTCAGCGTATAATAGCGCACTGTAGATTTGTTAGAGCTTTTCCCATTGAAATACATGGAAAACGAGGAAAGCAGCATTTCTCTTTTAGACAGCATAAAGGAATGAATGTGGGTTTGACATCCTCTTTAATCCAGAGAGATACACAATTGCACCAGGAGCACAACCTTGCTTGAGCTTCGCCTCTGTTTGTTCAGCGAAGATAGTTGCAATGAATGCTGTTTTGTGAATAGTGCTTTGTCCGAGGTTTGCCTATCTACGCCTTTTAAACGCCCCATTCTAACCATCAGGGTGTTAACTCCAATTCGCCGTGTGCATGGATAAAGCTTGTATTAGTGACGGCAATGTACTGCATAGAACAGTGCACAGCGTGAGCTTTTCTACACCTCCACGTCGACCTGGGGAACCAAGCGACATCATTCGTAAAATGTGGGTCATACATCAGTTTCTTACGTGTTAAAGAAAACAGTTTGTTGCAGTGTGCACTGCACTGCCCGTTAGTGGTAAGCGAGTTTGTCATGTGTCGACTACTCATTGTTTTCCATTAAACTTCACGGTCTGAAGTGTCCTCTGTGTCCAAACAGTTTGGTTTCTCCTCCTCGGAGAAGAGCGCACCTGTGAGAGCCTTTCCCATTGAAATACATGGAAGAAGCGGAAAGTAGAATTTCTCTTTAAGCCAAGCATTCAGTAGTTCTGATCGTTTTGTCTGTGCAACGTTGCCAGTTGCCACTTGGCAGCAGGGAAAGAGAGGAATCTCTGTGGTGAAAGAGCAAACTGTGACTTTCACAAGGTAAAACAAGCTCCTAGCTCCAATTGTTTCAAACCCATTGTTTTGTTCTTCGTCCTTGTACAATGGTGCACTGTAGATGCATTAGAGCTTTTCCCTTTGAATTACATGGAAAACGCAAAAAGATCCATTTCTCTTTTAGACGGCATAATGGAAGTGCACAGTGTGTGCTATACTACACCTCAGGTTGCCCTTGGAAACAAAGTGACACTGTCTCGTATTCATAAAATGCGGCTCATACCTATGTTTCTGTGTGCTACGCGAGTGCACCTTGCTTCAAACTGTCTTCTTTAACACATAAGAAACAAAGGTATGACCCGCATTTTCGAATCCGATACATTGTCACTTTGTTGCCAAGGACAAACAGTTTGAAGCAGGGTGCACTGTACTGCCCGTAAGTAGCATTTCTCTTTTAGACAGCATCATGGAAGTTCACCGCGTGTGCTCTCCTACACCTCAGTTTGACCTTGAGAACAAAGTGGCAATGTTTCAGATTCAAAAAGTGGGGGGTCATACTTTTTATTTCTTATGTGTACAAGGAAACAGTTTGAAGCAGGGTGCTCTGCACTGCCCATAAGTAGCATTTCTCTTTTTAGACAGCGTAATGGAAGTGATGGAAATGCACAGCCTGTGCGCTTTGACACCTCTCTTTTGTCCTTGGGACCAAAGTGACAATGGATCATATTCGTAACATGCAGGTCCTATCTTTGTTCCCTATGTGTTAAAGAAAACAGTTACAAGCACTGTGCACTGCACTGCTCGTTGTAGAGCTGCGCGTTTGAAATGTTTACGCTACTTATTTTTCCCATTAGACTTCACGTTCTCAAGTGTCCTGTGTGTCCAAACTGCTTTCTTTCTCTTCGTCGTATCATACAGTAATCTGTAGTTGCGTGAGAGCTTTTCCCATTGAAGCACATGGAAAGCGCCGAAAGTAGCATTTCACTTTTAGAGGGCATAACGGAAGTGCACAGCGTGTGGTATATACTACACCTCACTTTGACCTTGGGAACAAAGTGTCAATGTATCGAATTCGTAAAATGCGGGTCATACGTTTGTTTCTTATGTGTTAAAGAAAACAGTTTGAAGCATTGTGCACTGCACTGCCCTTTGTAGTGCGTGCGTTTGAAATGTTGACACTACTTCTTTTTTCCATTGGACTGCACTTTCAGAAGTGTCCTGTGTGTCCAAACAGTTTTGTTTCTCTTCCTCGCAGAATAGAACTCTGTAGTGGCGTTAGAGCTTCTCCGGTTGAAATACTTGGAAAACGCAGAAAGTAGCATTTCTATTTTACAGGGCATAATGGAAGTGCATAGCGTGTGCTCTTCTACACCTCACTTTGACCTTGGGAACAAAGTGTCAATGTATCGAATTCGTAAAATGCGGGTCATATGTTTGTTTCTTATGTGTTAAAAGAAAACAGTTTGAAGCATTGTGCACTGCACTGCCCTTTGTAGTGCGTGCGTTTGAAATGTTGACACTACTTATTTTTTTCCATTGGACTGCACTTTCAGAAGTGTCCTGCGTGTCCAAAGAGTTTTGTTTCTCTTCCTCGCAGAATAGAACTCTGTAGTGGCGTTAGAGCTTTTCCCGTTGAAATACTTGGAAAACGCAGAAAGTACCATTTCTATTTTACAGGGCATAATGGAAGTGCATAGCTTGTGCTAAACTACACCGCACTTTGACCTTGGGAACAAAGTGACAATGTATCGTATTCTAAAATGAGGGTCAGGCTTTATCCGTATGTGTAAAGCAGACAGTTTGAAGTATTGTGCACTGCACTGCTCTTGGTAGTACGCACGTTTGAGATGTTGACACTACTTATTTTTTTTATTGGACTGCACTTTCAGAAGTGTCCTGTGTGTCCAAACTATTTTGTTTCTCTTCCTCGCAGAATAGAACTCTGTAGTGGCGTTAGAGCTTTTCCCGTTGAAATACTTGGAAAACGCAGAAAGTAGCATTTCTATTTTACAGAGCATAATGGAAGTGCATAGCGTGTGCTAAAATACACCTCACTATGACCTTGGGAACAAAGGGTCACTGTCTCGTATTCGAAAAATGCGGGTCATACCTTCGTTCCTGATGTGTTCAAGAAAACAGCTTGAAGCATTGTGCACTGCACTGTCCGTTGTAGTACGCTCGTTGGAAATGTTTACACTACTTATTTTTTCCGTTAGATTTCATGTTCTGAAGCATCCTGTGTGTCCAAACAGTTTTCTCTTCAGCGTATAATAGCGCACTGTAGATTTGTTAGAGCTTTTCCCATTGAAATACATGGAAAACGAGGAAAGCAGCATTTCTCTTTTAGACAGCATAAAGGAATGAATGTGGGTTTGACATCCTCTTTAATCCAGAGAGATACACAATTGCACCAGGAGCACAACCTTGCTTGAGCTTCGCCTCTGTTTGTTCAGCGAAGATAGTTGCAATGAATGCTGTTTTGTGAACAGTGCTTTGTCCGAGGTTTGCCTATCTACGCCTTTTAAACGCCCCATTCTAACCATCAGGGTGTTAACTCCAATTCGCCGTGTGCATGGATAAAGCTTGTATTAGTGACGGCAATGTACTGCATAGAACAGTGCACAGCGTGAGCTTTTCTACACCTCACGTCGACCTGGGGAACCAAGCGACATCATTCGTAAAATGTGGGTCATACATCAGTTTCTTACGTGTTAAAGAAAACAGTTTGTTGCAGTGTGCACTGCACTGCCCGTTAATGGTAAGCGAGTTTGTCATGTGTCGACTACTCATTGTTTTCCATTAAACTTCACGGTCTGAAGTGTCCTCTGTGTCCAAACAGTTTGGTTTCTCCTCCTCGGAGAAGAGCGCACCTGTGAGAGCCTTTCCCATTGAAATACATGGAAGAAGCGGAAAGTAGAATTTCTCTTTAAGCCAAGCATTCAGTAGTTCTGATCGTTTTGTCTGTGCAACGTTGCCAGTTGCCACTTGGCAGCAGGGAAAGAGAGGAATCTCTGTGGTGAAAGAGCAAACTGTGACTTTCACAAAGGTAAAACAAGCTCCTAGCTCCAATTGTTTCAAACCCATTGTTTTGTTCTTCGTCCTTGTACAATGGTGCACTGTAGATGCATTAGAGCTTTTCCCTTTGAATTACATGGAAAACGCAAAAAAGATCCATTTCTCTTTTAGACGGCATAATGGAAGTGCACAGTGTGTGCTATACTACACCTCAGGTTGCCCTTGGAAACAAAGTGACACTGTCTCGTATTCATAAAATGCGGCTCATACCTATGTTTCTGTGTGCTCACGCAGTGCACCTTGCTTCAAACTGTCTTCTTTAACACATAAGAAACAAAGGTATGACCCGCATTTTCGAATCTGATACATTGTCACTTTGTTCCAGAACAAACAGTTTGAAGCAGGGTGCACTGTACTGCCCGTAAGTAGCATTTCTCTTTTAGACAGCATCATGGAAGTTCACCGCGTGTGCTCTCCTACACCTCAGTTTGACCTTGAGAACAAAGTGGCAATGTTTCAGATTCAAAAAGTGGGGGGGTCATACTTTTTATTTCTTATGTGTCCAAGGAAACAGTTTGAAGCAGGGTGCTCTGCACTGCCCATAAGTAGCATTTCTCTTTTAGACAGCGTAATGGAAGTGATGGAAATGCACAGCCTGTGCGCTTTGACACCTCTCTTTGTCCTTGGGACCAAAGTGACAATGGATCATATTCGTAACATGCAGGTCCTATCTTTGTTCCCTATGTGTTAAAGAAAACAGTTACAAGCACTGTGCACTGCACTGCTCGTTGTAGAGTGCGCGTTTGAAATGTTTACGCTACTTATTTTTCCCATTAGACTTCACGTTCTCAAGTGTCCTGTGTGTCCAAACTGCTTTCTTTCTCTTCGTCGTATCATACAGTAATCTGTAGTTGCGTGAGAGCTTTTTTCCCATTGAAGCACATGGAAAGCGCCGAAAGTAGCATTTCACTTTTAGAGGGCATAACGGAAGTGCACAGCGTGTGGTATATACTACACCTCACTTTGACCTTGGGAACAAAGTGTCAATGTATCGAATTCGTAAAATGCGGGTCATACGTTTGTTTCTTATGTGTTAAAAGAAAACAGTTTGAAGCATTGTGCACTGCACTGCCCTTTGTAGTGCGTGCGTTTGAAATGTTGACACTACTTCTTTTTTCCATTGGACTGCACTTTCAGAAGCGTCCTGTGTGTCCAAACAGTTTTGTTTCTCTTCCTCGCAGAATAGAACTCTGTAGTGGCGTTAGAGCTTCTCCGGTTGAAATACTTGGAAAACGCAGAAAGTAGCATTTCTATTTTACAGGGCATAATGGAAGTGCATAGCGTGTGCTCTTCTACACCTCACTTTGACCTTGGGAACAAAGTGTCAATGTATCGAATTCGTAAAATGCGGGTCATATGTTTGTTTCTTATGTGTTAAAGAAAACAGTTTGAAGCATTGTGCACTGCACTGCCCTTTGTAGTACGTGCGTTTGAAATGTTGACACTACTTATTTTTTCCATTGGACTGCACTTTCAGAAGTGTCCTGCGTGTCCAAAGAGTTTTGTTTTCTCTTCCTCGCAGAATAGAACTCTGTAGTGGCGTTAGAGCTTTTCCCGTTGAAATACTTGGAAAACGCAGAAAGTACCATTTCTATTTTACAGGGCATAATGGAAGTGCATACCTTGTGCTAAACTACACCGCACTTTGACCTTGGGAACAAAGTGACAATGTATCGTATTCTAAAATGAGGGGTCAGGCTTTATCCGTATGTGTAAAGCAGACAGTTTGAAGTATTGTGCACTGCACTGCTCTTGGTAGTACGCACGTTTGAGATGTTGACACTACTTATTTTTTTATTGGACTGCACTTTCAGAAGTGTCCTGTGTGTCCAAACTATTTTGTTTCTCTTCCTCGCAGAATAGAACTCTGTAGTGGCGTTAGAGCTTTTCCCGTTGAAATACTTGGAAAACGCAGAAAGTAGCATTTCTATTTTACAGAGCATAATGGAAGTGCATAGCGTGTGCTAAAATACACCTCACTATGACCTTGGGAACAAAGGGTCACTGTCTCGTATTCGAAAAATGCGGGTCATACCTTCGTTCCTGATGTGTTCAAGAAAACAGCTTGAAGCATTGTGCACTGCACTGTCCGTTGTAGTACGCTCGTTGGAAATGTTTACACTACTTATTTTTTTCCGTTAGATTTCATGTTCTGAAGCATCCTGTGTGTCCAAACAGTTTTCTCTTCAGCGTATAATAGCGCACTGTAGATTTGTTAGAGCTTTTCCCATTGAAATACATGGAAAACGAGGAAAGCAGCATTTCTCTTTTAGACAGCATAAAGGAATGAATGTGGGTTTGACATCCTCTTTAATCCAGAGAGATACACAATTGCACCAGGAGCACAACCTTGCTTGAGCTTCGCCTCTGTTTGTTCAGCGAAGATAGTTGCAATGAATGCTGTTTTGTGAACAGTGCTTTTGTCCGAGGTTTGCCTATCTACGCCTTTTAAACGCCCCATTCTAACCATCAGGGTGTTAACTCCAATTCGCCGTGTGCATGGATAAAGCTTGTATTAGTGACGGCAATGTACTGCATAGAACAGTGCACAGCGTGAGCTTTTCTACACCTCACGTCGACCTGGGGAACCAAGCGACATCATTCGTAAAATGTGGGTCATACATCAGTTTCTTACGTGTTAAAGAAAACAGTTTGTTGCAGTGTGCACTGCACTGCCCGTTGTGGTAAGCGAGTTTGTCATGTGTCGACTACTCATTGTTTTCCATTAAACTTCACGGTCTGAAGTGTCCTCTGTGTCCAAACAGTTTGGTTTCTCCTCCTCGGAGAAGAGCGCACCTGTGAGAGCCTTTCCCATTGAAATACATGGAAGAAGCGGAAAGTAGAATTTCTCTTTAAGCCAAGCATTCAGTAGTTCTGATCGTTTTGTCTGTGCAACGTTGCCAGTTGCCACTTGGCAGCAGGGAAAGAGAGGAATCTCTGTGGTGAAAGAGCAAACTGTGACTTTCACAAGGTAAAACAAGCTCCTAGCTCCAATTGTTTCAAACCCATTGTTTTGTTCTTCGTCCTTGTACAATGGTGCACTGTAGATGCATTAGAGCTTTTCCCTTTGAATTACATGGAAAGCGCAAAAAGATCCATTTCTCTTTTAGGCGGCATAATGGAAGTGCACAGTGTGTGCTATACTACACCTCAGGTTGCCCTTGGAAACAAAGTGACACTGTCTCGTATTCATAAAATGCGGCTCCATACCTATGTTTCTGTGTGCTACGCAGTGCACCTTGCTTCAAACTGTCTTCTTTAACACATAAGAAACAAAGGTATGACCCGCATTTTACGAATCGATACATTATCACTTTGTTACAGACAAACAGTTTGAAGCAGGGTGCACTGTACTGCCCGTAAGTAGCATTTCTCTTTTAGACAGCATCATGGAAGTTCACCGCGTGTGCTCTCCTACACCTCAGTTTGACCTTGAGAACAAAGTGGCAATGTTTCAGATTCAAAAAGTGGGGGGTCATACTTTTTTATTTCTTATGTGTACAAGGAAACAGTTTGAAGCAGGGTGCTCTGCACTGCCCATAAGTAGCATTTCTCTTTTAGACAGCGTAATGGAAGTGATGGAAATGCACAGCCTGTGCGCTTTGACACCTCTCTTTGTCCTTGGGACCAAAGTGACAATGGATCATATTCGTAACATGCAGGTCCTATCTTTGTTCCCTATGTGTTAAAAGAAAACAGTTACAAGCACTGTGCACTGCACTGCTCGTTGTAGAGTCTTGCGCGTTTGAAATGTTTACGCTACTTATTTTCCCATTAGACTTCACGTTCTCAAGTGTCCTGTGTGTCCAAACTGCTTTCTTTCTCTTCGTCGTATCATACAGTAATCTGTAGTTGCGTGAGAGCTTTTTTCCCATTGAAGCACATGGAAAGCGCCGAAAGTAGCATTTCACTTTTAGAGGGCATAACGGAAGTGCACAGCGTGTGGTATATACTACACCTCACTTTGACCTTGGGAACAAAGTGTCAATGTATCGAATTCGTAAAATGCGGGTCATACGTTTGTTTCTTATGTGTTAAAAGAAAACAGTTTGAAGCATTGTGCACTGCACTGCCCTTTGTAGTGCGTGCGTTTGAAATGTTGACACTACTTCTTTTTTTCCATTGGACTGCACTTTCAGAAGCGTCCTGTGTGTCCAAACAGTTTTGTTTCTCTTCCTCGCAGAATAGAACTCTGTAGTGGCGTTAGAGCTTCTCCGGTTGAAATACTTGGAAAACGCAGAAAGTAGCATTTCTATTTTTACAGGGCATAATGGAAGTGCATAGCGTGTGCTCTTCTACACCTCACTTTGACCTTGGGAACAAAGTGTCAATGTATCGAATTCGTAAAATGCCGGGTCATATGTTTGTTTCTTATGTGTTAAAGAAAACAGTTTGAAGCATTGTGCACTGCACTGCCCCTTTGTAGTGCGTGCGTTTGAAATGTTGACACTACTTATTTTTTCCATTGGACTGCACTTTCAGAAGTGTCCTGCGTGTCCAAAGAGTTTTGTTTTCTCTTCCTCGCAGAATAGAACTCTGTAGTGGCGTTAGAGCTTTTCCGTTGAAATACTTGGAAAACGCAGAAAGTACCATTTCTATTTTACAGGGCATAATGGAAGTGCATAGCCTTGTGCTAAACTACACCGCACTTTGACCTTGGGAACAAAGTGACAATGTATCGTATTCTAAAATGAGGGTCAGGCTTTATCCGTATGTGTAAAAGCAGACAGTTTGAAGTATTGTGCACTGCACTGCTCTTGGTAGTACGCACGTTTGAGATGTTGACACTACTTATTTTTTTATTGGACTGCACTTTCAGAAGTGTCCTGTGTGTCCAAACTATTTTGTTTCTCTTCCTCGCAGAATAGAACTCTGTAGTGGCGTTAGAGCTTTTCCCGTTGAAATACTTGGAAAGCGCAGAAAGTAGCATTTCTATTTTACAGAGCATAATGGAAGTGCATAGCGTGTGCTAAAATACACCTCACTATGACCTTGGGAACAAAGGGTCACTGTCTCGTATTCGAAAAATGCGGGTCATACCTTCGTTCCTGATGTGTTCAAGAAAACAGCTTGAAGCATTGTGCACTGCACTGTCCGTTGTAGTACGCTCGTTGGAAATGTTTACACTACTTATTTTTTCCGTTAGATTTCATGTTCTGAAGCATCCTGTGTGTCCAAACAGTTTTCTCTTCAGCGTATAATAGCGCACTGTAGATTTGTTAGAGCTTTTCCCATTGAAATACATGGAAAACGAGGAAAGCAGCATTTCTCTTTTAGACAGCATAAAGGAATGAATGTGGGTTTGACATCCTCTTTAATCAGAGAGATACACAATTGCACCAGGAGCACAACCTTGCTTGAGCTTCGCCTCTGTTTGTTCAGCGAAGATAGTTGCAATGAATGCTGTTTTGTGAACAGTGCTTTGTCCGAGGTTTGCCTATCTACGCCTTTTAAACGCCCCATTCTAACCATCAGGGTGTAAACTCCAATTCGCCGTGTGCATGGATAAAGCTTGTATTAGTGGCCGGCAATGTACTGCATAGAACAGTGCACAGCGTGAGCTTTTCTACACCTCCACGTCGACCTGGGGAACCAAGCGACATCATTCGTAAAATGTGGGTCATACATCAGTTTCTTACGTGTTAAAAGAAAACAGTTTGTTGCAGTGTGCACTGCACTGCCCGTTGTGGTAGCAGAGTTTGTCATGTGTCGACTACTCATTTGTTTTCCATTAAACTTCACGGTCTGAAGTGTCCTCTGTGTCCAAACAGTTTGGTTTCTCCTCCTCGGAGAAGGGCGCACCTGTGAGCCTTTCCCATTGAAATACATGGAAGAAGCGGAAGAGTAGAATTTCTCTTTAAGCCAAGCATTCAGTAGTTCTGATCGTTTTGTCTGTGCAACGTTGCCAGTTGCCACTTGGCAGCAGGGAAAGAGAGGAATCTCTGTGGTGAAAGAGCAAACTGTGACTTTCACAAGGTAAAACAAGCTCCTAGCTCAATTGTTTCAAACCCATTGTTTTGTTCTTCGTCCTTGTACAATGGTGCACTGTAGATGCATTAGAGCTTTTCCCTTTTGAATTACATGGAAAGCGCAAAAAGATCCATTTCTCTTTTAGGCGGCATAATGGAAGTGCACAGTGTGTGCTATACTACACCTCAGGTTGCCCTTGGAAACAAAGTGACACTGTCTCGTATTCATAAAATGCGGCTCATACCTATGTTTCTGTGTGCTCACGCCGGTGCACCTTGCTTCAAACTGTCTTCTTTAACACATAAGAAACAAAGGTATGACCCGCATTTTACGGAATACCGATACATTGTCACTTTGTTGCCAAGGACAAACAGTTTGAAGCAGGGTGCACTGTACTGCCCGTAAGTAGCATTTCTCTTTTAGACAGCATCATGGAAGTTCACCGCGTGTGCTCTCCCTACACCTCAGTTTGACCTTGAGAACAAAGTGGCAATGTTTCAGATTCAAAAAGTGGGGGTCATACTTTTTATTTCTTATGTGTCCAAGGAAACAGTTTGAAGCAGGGTGCTCTGCACTGCCCATAAGTAGCATTTCTCTTTTAGACAGCGTAATGGAAGTGATGGAAATGCACAGCCTGTGCGCTTTGACACCTCTCTTTGTCCTTGGGACCAAAGTGACAATGGATCATATTCGTAACATGCAGGTCCTATCTTTGTTCCCTATGTGTTAAAAGAAAACAGTTACAAGCACTGTGCACTGCACTGCTCGTTGTAAGTGCGGCGTTTGAAATGTTTACGCTACTTATTTTTCCCATTAGACTTCACGTTCTCAAGTGTCCTGTGTGTCCAAACTGCTTTCTTTCTCTTCGTCGTATCATACAGTAATCTGTAGTTGCGTGAGAGCTTTTTTCCCATTGAAGCACATGGAAAGCGCCGAAAGTAGCATTTCACTTTTAGAGGGCATAACGGAAGTGCACAGCGTGTGGTATATACTACACCTCACTTTGACCTTGGGAACAAAGTGTCAATGTATCGGAATTCGTAAAATGCGGGTCATACGTTTGTTTCTTATGTGTTAAAGAAAACAGTTTGAAGCATTGTGCACTGCACTGCCCTTTGTAGTACGTGCGTTTGAAATGTTGACACTACTTCTTTTTTCCATTGGACTGCACTTTCAGAAGCGTCCTGTGTGTCCAAACAGTTTTGTTTCTCTTCCTCGCAGAATAGAACTCTGTAGTGGCGTTAGAGCTTCTCCGGTTGAAATACTTGGAAAACGCAGAAAGTAGCATTTCTATTTTACAGGGCATAATGGAAGTGCATAGCGTGTGCTCTTCTACACCTCACTTTGACCTTGGGAACAAAGTGTCAATGTATCGAATTCGTAAAATGCGGGTCATATGTTTGTTTTCTTATGTGTTAAAGAAAACAGTTTGAAGCATTGTGCACTGCACTGCCCTTTGTAGTACGTGCGTTTGAAATGTTGACACTACTTATTTTTTCCATTGGACTGCACTTTCAGAAGTGTCCTGCGTGTCCAAAGAGTTTTGTTTTCTCTTCCTCGCAGAATAGAACTCTGTAGTGGCGTTAGAGCTTTTCCCGTTGAAATACTTGGGAAACGCAGAAAGTACCATTTCTATTTTACAGGGCATAATGGAAGTGCATACCTTGTGCTAAACTACACCGCACTTTGACCTTGGGAACAAAGTGACAATGTATCGTATTCTAAAAATGAGGGTCAGGCTTTATCCGTATGTGTAAAGCAGACAGTTTGAAGTATTGTGCACTGCACTGCTCTTGGTAGTACGCACGTTTGAGATGTTGACACTACTTATTTTTTTATTGGACTGCACTTTCAGAAGTGTCCTGTGTGTCCAAACTATTTTGTTTCTCTTCCTCGCAGAATAGAACTCTGTAGTGGCGTTAGAGCTTTTCCCGTTGAAATACTTGGAAAACGCAGAAAGTAGCATTTCTATTTTACAGAGCATAATGGAAGTGCATAGCGTGTGCTAAATACACCTCACTATGACCTTGGGAACAAAGGGTCACTGTCTCGTATTCGAAAAATGCGGGTCATACCTTCGTTCCTGATGTGTTCAAAGAAAACAACTTGAAGCATTGTGCACTGCACTGTCCGTTGTAGTACGCTCGTTGGAAATGTTTACACTACTTATTTTTTCCGTTAGATTTCATGTTCTGAAGCATCCTGTGTGTCCAAACAGTTTTCTCTTCAGCGTATAATGGCGCACTGTAGATTTGTTAGAGCTTTTCCCATTGAAATACATGGAAAACGAGGGGAAAGCAGCATTTCTCTTTTAGACAGCATAAAGGAATGAATGTGGGTTTGACATCCTCTTTAATCCCAGAGAGATACACAATTGCACCAGGAGCACAACCTTGCTTGAGCTTCGCCTCTGTTTGTTCAGCGAAGATAGTTGCAATGAATGCTGTTTTGTGAACAGTGCTTTGTCCGAGGTTTGCCTATCTACGCCTTTTAAACGCCCCATTCTAACCATCAGGGTGTGTAACTCCAATTCGCCGTGTGCATGGATAAAGCTTGTATTAGTGACGGCAATGTACTGCATAGAACAGTGCACAGGCGTGAGCTTTTCTACACCTCCACGTCGACCTGGGGAACCAAGCGACATCATTCGTAAAATGTGGGTCATACATCAGTTTCTTACGTGTTAAAGAAAACAGTTTGTTGCAGTGTGCACTGCACTGCCCGTTAATGGTAGCGAGTTTGTCGTGTGTCGACTACTCATTGTTTTCCATTAAACTTCACGGTCTGAAGTGTCCTCTGTGTCCAAACAGTTTGGTTTCTCCTCCTCGGAGAAGGCGCACCTGTGAGAGCCTTTCCCATTGAAATACATGGAAGAAGCGGAAAGTAGAATTTCTCTTTAAGCCAAGCATTCAGTAGTTCTGATCGTTTTGTCTGTGCAACGTTGCCAGTTGCCACTTGGCAGCAGGGAAGAGAGGAATCTCTGTGGTGAAAGAGCAAACTGTGACTTTCACAAGGTAAAACAAGCTCCTAGCTCCAATTGTTTCAAACCCATTGTTTTGTTCTTCGTCCTTGTACAATGGTGCACTGTAGATGCATTAGAGCTTTTCCCTTTGAATTACATGGAAAACGCAAAAGATCCATTTCTCTTTTAGGCGGCATAATGGAAGTGCACAGTGTGCGCTATACTACACCTCAGGTTGCCCTTGGAAACAAAGTGACACTGTCTACGTATTCATAAAATGCGGCTCATACCTATGTTTCTGTGTGCTCACAGTGCACCTTGCTTCAAACTGTCTTCTTTAACACATGAAACAAGGTATGACCCGCATTTTACGAATCCTGATACATTATCACTTTGTTAGCCAGACAAGCAGTTTGAAACAGGGTGCACTGTACTGCCCGTAAGTAGCATTTCTCTTTTAGACAGCATCATGGGGGTTCACCGGCGTGTGCTCTCCTACACCTCAGTTTGACCTTGAGAACAAAGTGGCAATGTTTCAGATTCAAAAGTGGGGGTCATACTTTTTATTTCTTATGTGTCAAGGAAACAGTTTGAAGCAGGGTGCTCTGCACTGCCCATAAGTAGCATTTCTCTTTTAGACAGCGTAATGGAAGTGATGGAAATGCACAGCCTATGCGCTTTGACACCTCTCTTTGTCCTTAGGACCAAAGTGACAATGGATCATATTCGTAACATGCAGGTCCTATCTTTGTTCCCTATGTGTTAAAGAAAACAGTTACAAGCACTGTGCACTGCACTGCTTCGTTGTAGAGTCTTGGCGTTTGAAATGTTTACGCTACTTATTTTTCCCATTAGACTTCACGTTCTCAAGTGTCCTGTGTGTCCAAACTGCTTTCTTTCTCTTAGTCGTATCCTACAGTAATCTGTAGTTGCGTGAGAGCTTTCCCATTGAAGCACATGGAAGCGCCAGTAGCATTTCACTTTTAGAGGGCATAACGGAAGTGCACAGCGTGTGGTATACTACACTCACTTTGACCTTGAGAACAAAGTGTCAATGTATCGAATTCGTAAAATCTAAGGTCCCTGGTTTGTTTCTTATGTGTTAAAGAAAACAGTTTGAAGCATTGTGCACTGCACTGCCCTTTGTAATGCGTTGCGTTTGAAATGTTGACACTACTGCTTTTTCCATTGGACTGCACTTTCCAGAAGTGTCCTCTGTGCCCAAACAGTTTTGTTTCTCTTCCTCGAGAATAGAACTCTGTAGTGGCGTTAGAGCTTCTCGGTTGAAATACTTGGAAACGCAAAAGTAGCATTTCTATTTTACAGGGGCATAATGGAAGTGCATAGCGTGTACTCTTCTACACCTCACTTTGACCTTAGGAACAAAGTAACAATGTATCGAATTCGTAAAATGCAGGTCATAGGTTTGTTCCTTATGTGTTAAAGCAAACAGTTTGAAGCATTGTGCACTGCACTGCCCTTTGTATCGCGCGTTTGAAATGTTGACACTACTTATTTTTTCCATTGGACTGCACTTTCAGAAGTGTCCTGTGTCCAACAGTTTTGTTTCTCTTCCTCATGAGAATAGAACTCTGTAATATGGAGTTCAAGCTTTTCCGTTGAAATACTTGGAAAGCGCCAGAAAGTAACATTTCTATTTTACAGGGCATAATGGAAGTACACACCTTGTGCTAAACTACACCCGCACTTGCGACCTTGGGAACAAAGTGAAAATGTATCGTATTCTAAAATGAGGTCAGACTTTGATCCGGTATGTGTAAAG